>JAYKKM010000472.1:170000-337500 GCA_035772405.1 Chrysogorgia sp. JL179-B06
AACCTGGTACTCTCGTCCTTTACAACAGCAAAAGCATTTCGCGTAAACAAAGCGCAATCGTCAATAGTTAGAAGACTTGCGAAAGAATTCTGACAAACGAAACTTGAAAGGGCGAAAAGCACGATCCCAGAAGGCAAAACCGAATGAAAATTTTAGGCAAAACAAAAAATTAATGGTTTTTGTCGTGGTCCAGCCTTCGGTCAACGTACATGCCGAGGTACATGCCGAGGTACATGCCATTCATAATAGGGACATTAAGATTGGCGTTTATCCTATTTACCTCAAACCGCAAACCACGGTTCGAGGTTAGCGGTTTGACGTTAATCGTAATAGGGACACTAAGATTGGCGTTTGATTAATTTACCACAAACCTCAAATTAAAAAAAACAAAATGGCTGCATCAAGAAGGTAAGTTGGCGTAAGTTGTCTGCTTCATTTCAGTATTAAACATTTGTATGTGTGTCAGTTTTCCATGTTTAATTTTATTATAAGGCAAGACTTTAGAGATCTCATGGAAGTAATCGTGTACGATTCGGATAGTGGCGATTCCTCCAGTAGCGACAGCGAAAATGACTTTGATTTCCTTTTTTGTGAAATTGCATTTGCACCTAAACGGCAGATAGGAAACCTTACAGATATAAGTGATCTGGAATGTGAACAAATGTTCAGGTAAATAGAATGTTTTCCTATATGTAGGTGACAAGCAAATTATAAACTGCTTGTTTAAAAGTATTTTTTGTCGCACAATAGGTTTCAAAAAAGAGATATGGACCGTCTACTCAATGTTTTACAACTCCCAGCAACTTATACCTGTAAGCAAGGAGCAACCGGAATGGAAGCATTAATGATCATGCTACGTAGATTAACGTACCCAAATAGATGCTGTGATCTTGTTCATATTTTTGGAAGAGCAGAGGCTGAGCTTACTATGATTTTTAACATGATGAGATTTCCAACTCACGCCATTGGTAACTTTTACTAAAAGTAATTTGGTAATAATTTTTATTATTTTCAGATAATAGATGACATCTATAACCGATTTCACCACCTGTTAAACACTCTAGATTTGGTATGGCTTGACCCAGAACTTTTTGCTCAAGCAATACATGCTAAGGGGCCCCCCTTGATCAATGCTTTGGGTTCATTGACGCTACTGCTATTCGGATTGCACGGCCTATACGTAATCAAAGGATCATGTTCAGTGGACACAAGAGAATACATTGTTTAAAATTTCAGGTAGAAGTGATTCTATAATTTTATGATTTTAAATCTTTAGAATATCTCTCAAATTTAGTTGCAATTTTCTTTTGTAGTCTGTAGAAGTTTCAAATGGTCTCATAGCCAATATGTTTGGACCATTGGAAGGAAGAAGACATGATGCATTCATGTTAGGTGTCAGTGGTTTATTACCCAGCTTCAACATCTAGTTAAACCTAATGGGAATCCTTACATTCTATATGGTGATCCTGCATATGGAATAAATCGCAATTTATATCACCATTGGTTCAGTTTCCTTTGTTCTCTAGTGGCCATTATATCTGATATCAACCTCATAAAATTATTCATGAGGTTGATAAATACTAAACTTCACCAATGGTGATATAAGGCGGTTATATACCTTAGACCTCGGTGTTTAAGCGATATATTCGCCCTCGGGTTGATATATCGCTAAAACACCTCGGTCACGGTATATAACCTATACATAATCGCCCCTTACCGTGGAGCTAATCTTACCCCTAATGAACACCTTTTCAACAAAGAAATGAGTAAAGTCAGAATAAGTGTAGAATGGGGTTTTGGAAAAATATGTCAGTATTTTGCATATTTAGATTTTCGAAAAAATTTTAAAGTTATTTTACAGCCTGTTGGGAAATATTATTTAGTAGGATCTCTTCTTATTAACTGTCATACATGTCTTAATGGGTCACTCACAGGTTCATATTTTCAGTTGGATCCACCCTCACTGGAAACTGAAAATAATTCTGTTCATTAAGAAAAATAAATACAACTTTTGCAAGAAAATGCAGAACAATAACCAACAATGTATATCAAATACAGTAACATGTTTGCATGCCAGTCACATCAAACATTTATCTTTTAGTAGCATGAGAAAAGCCGTTCTTTCTTCAAACTCTAATTTAAGCCTCTCTTTGCGCTCTTCAGCATCGTCTTCATATTTTTTTCTTCTGAAGTTCAAGTTCCAATTTGCGCTGTTCTATTTCCTTTTCTTTAAGTTCTGCTTTTCTTTTATACTTATTTTCCAACATTTCCATGGCAGTCAACCTACTGGCCCTACGTCTCTTAACCCCAACCTTAGGAACTAAAAAGAACAATAGCAAGTTCTCAAAATGTTATATATATATATATATATATATGTGTGTGTGTGTGTACCGGTATGTGTGTATGTAAATGTACATGTATGGGTATGGGTATAGGTATAGGTAGGGGTATACTGTAGGTATGGTATAGGTAGGGGTATAGGTAGGTAGGTGTATACGTGTATACATATACGTACATCTATGTTATATCATATATACAATGTATTCTTACCAACTGGTTTAGGTGTTTCATTTTCATCTATCTCATCCTCCGATGAAGAACTCTATGGCGGCCCAGAAGCGCCATAGCATTTTTTCGCTTATTTTGTTGATAATTATTTTATTTTGATTATCATAGTTAAAATAAAAACAAAGCAAAATTAAAAAATATTTCAAAATATAACAAAAACAATTCAAATCAAAGCTAAATTCAATCAATCAAATTCAATCAATTCAATCAAAGCTAAATAAAAAATGGCCCAGAAGCGCCATAGACCAAGATGCAAGCCATGTTGTCTCTCTGACAGATCCGTTTTAGTGCGAGTTTTGGTTGTGAATTTCAACATGGCTGACAAACAAAACACATGGAGAAAATTTCAAGAAAAGATGAAAGACAAGCATACAGCAAAGAAAGCGACAAAGCCAACGAAAGGTAATGGCCAAGAAAACGAAAGAGGTGAATTAATAGTTCAGCGCCTGAGCTCCGAAGTTCATGGGAAGGCACAAAAATATAGTCGAGTAGGCCCAAGAGACTTTGTCGATTTTGCCAATATTGACATGACGGTAGAAAACATCAAAAAGGCATGTACCGCACATTTTAAAGGTAGTATTGAAGTAGGTATGGTCTGTGACATTCTCACGGGTGACCAAGGTCCATCGTGCAGAACTGTTAAACAAATTCCTAACTTGAAACTTATACATATTCGTTTCATCCCCGAATCTGACGTTGAAGTATTGGAGGACACTAAAATAGAAAGCTGTCCTAGCATGAGTATAAGGCAGAAGTTTACCAGAAGCGTTAGCCCTCCACCGAGACTGAATAAAAAACCCAAGGTTGCACCTAAACGTTTGTCAGTATCGACAATCTTACAACTTGGAAGACTGGTGCAACCCAAAACGACATTGGTTAACTTGTTTTCCTTCCACTTCGAGTCGCTTACTTGGTCAACTGTTCCAGCGCCAGTAGAGTTCACAATCGATCCCGACGTTCTTGGTGAAGGTGGTTTCAGGAAGGCGTATAGACCAACAACTGTCACAAACGAATTTTCGCATGCTACATGGGTAATCAAAAGGTACAAGCCAGAAGCACTTGAAGAGATTGAGAAAATCAATGAATCTGTGGATAATCAAACCAAAAAGGTTTGCAATTACACATTAACTTATATAATAGTTATAGTTCATAACTATATGTGTTTATTGGGGACATATGCTTGCAAATAGATTTGCATAACCCTCTGACACTCTGTATATAAAATGCTTTTAGTGATCAGTTAATCAAAATATAATTCATACATCACATTATTTATTTATATCATAACTTAGTTATTTATTTATTTACATACATAACCAAATTCTAAAATGGTTTCCATAAGTTTGTGTGTGTAAAAATACTAAAATATTTAATTACATAAGTCTCAGTGATTAGTGTGAATATTCATGTTGAATTTGGCTTGGTAAACCTTATCCATCAATCACTGACTATTAGTCTGGTGGCTTAGTGCGAAAGTTTGGAAAGATCTATACGTAATGGACAAAAGCGCAAAACTTTGCATGAATGTAGGTGTGGTAATAGAGCAACTTTAATTGCAGGGAATCCTGAAGTCTAGGAACCAATCATAGTTTTGATTAACATAACATAACCTTCAGTTGTGCAAAGTTTGGTGCTTTTGTCTAAGCCGAAAGAAATAATTGTGGTGCATCTGTTCGAGGAGTTGGCATTGCTATTAAATCTAATTGCTGCCATCACTCATCTCTGTCAAAAAGGTGAATGAACGCATTATTGTAGCAACCCTCAGGGGTAATCCAAAAACAGTAGTTATCGCATGCTACTCGCCACACAACTCAAGACCGGAGGAAGAAGTTGTCACTTTCTATAAGAAGCTTAGTAATGTGATCGAGGACATCCCACTCCACAATATGCTATTTATTGGTGGTGATATGAATGCTCAGATTACCAAACGATTCTCTCTCCACAGTACATCGAATAGAAATGGCCTTCTTCTTAATGAGTTTACTGAACAACACAATCTTATTATTGGTAATACCTCCTTCCAGAAGTCGTTGGGAAAGCTTTGGACTCATAGATCTCCCAAAGGCTTTTTATCACAAATTGACTTTTGTCTATTTCGAAAAAGGTGGCGCAATAGTGTTCATGACTGTCAAGCTTTCTCCACATCAAACCCAGTTGGTAGCGACCATCGTATTGTTACTGCCAATGTAAAGCTTAGTGTCAGATGACCAAAAACATCACTAAAAAAGAAGCTCTTCTGGCGTGCCCTGTCCTACGATCTGGATTTAGCAACACGTATCGATGACACCATCGCTTCCCGCTTTGAGAATTTACCTCCTGTCAAAAAAGGATACACTGAATTCGTGGTTATAGCTAACCAAACAGGTACGGAGCTATTACCAGCTAAGCCTCGTCCTGCTCCCAAAACCGCTGACATTGATCAAGTAACATCTGCTCGTAAAGCCACCCTGTGAGCCTCCGCCTCAAACATTCAAGGCACCCAGAACAACTTACGGGAAACTTTTGATCATTGTGAAGACCAGCACATCAACAATACCCTACTCTCCTTTGAGAATGGTGCAGCAACTCCATCTGCCATAAAGAACGCCTGGAACCTTGTAAAAGAAGTTGGTGGGAAGCGAACACGTAGCACAATCTTTGTTGAAGGTGAGGATAGGCTGAAAACTTGGGAGAACCATTTTAAGAATCTTTTGAATGCAGATCCAGATGAGCGAATTGAAGATGAAGTCAACATAGAGAAAATCTTTGACACATTCACATCTATCAAATGTGATGACTTTTCTCAAGCTGAAGGTGATGCTTCAGTTAGACAGATGAAAAACGGAAAAGCACCTTCCTGCAGAGTTCTGGAAGTTGAAGAAGATTAAAAAAGAGCCTGCTTAAATTCTGCAATGCCACTTACAACGGCAATCGACCTAAAGAGTGGGGAATTTCAGGCTTAACACCAATCCCAAAGAAAGGTGACTTGAAGAAAACTGACAACTATAGGGGTATCTCCTTAACCCAAGTTGCCTCAAAGAGTTATCATTGCCTTCTTAACAGGATTCGCCCAGTAATTGATAAAGTACTTCGTCCCAACCAGAATGGATTTAGACAAGGAAAATCTACATCTTCTCACATCCTTACCCTCCATCGAATTGTCGAAGAACTGAAGAATTACAACAAAGAAGCAGTCGTGGCATTCATTGACTTTCGAAAGGCTTTCGACTCGATTGACCGTGGAAAAATGTTTCAGATCCTAAATGCATATGGTATTCCTCTTGAAGTAGTTGATGCCATTAAAGTTATGTATGAAGATACATCAGCACTAGTAATAACACCTGAAGGTGAAACAAATACGTTTTCGATTGACACAGGAGTTCTCCAAGGAGACCCTCTTGCCCCCTTCTTATTTGTCATCTGCTTGGATTATGCTCTTCGCTCTTCGATTTCTGACTCAGATGGCTTGACCCTGAAAAGACGACGCAGCCGACGCTTTCCTGCAGAAGTTCTAGCAGACCTAGACTACGCTGATGATATAGCTCTTTTAGAAGATACCATTGCCACAGCACAAGATCTCCTTAATCGTGTTGAGAAATCATGTCAGGGTATCGGCCTCTTCTTAAATGTCACCAGGACCAAGTATATGCACTTGAATCCTTCCACAGATGAACAGCTTTGTTCTTTTGATGGTTCACCTATCGAATGTGTGACGGATTTCAAGTACCTTGGCAGCTATACAGATTCAGAATATGATATGAAAATTCGAATTGGTCTAGCCTGGAGCTCTATTCACTCTCTACAGAAAGTATGGAAAGCACCAATTAAGAGAGAAACTAAAACTGAAGTATTTAAAGCTTCAGTTGAAACAATACTTCTCTATGGTTCAGAAGCATGGTCATTAAATCTCGCACGATCAAAGAAATTAGATGGTACATACACCAGAATGTTGCGTATAGTCTATGACATCTCTTGGAGAGACCACTTAACTAATCAGGTTCTCTATGGAAGGCTTCCTCGCATCTCCGAAGTGGTGAAACGTCGACGCCTAGCTCTTGCAGGACATGTTTTTCGTCATGATGACCCTGCAAGTAGATTTTTGATCTGGTCTCCGGATGATGCAAAACGGCGTGTTGGTCGTCCTTATGTCACCATCAAAGATCTTCTCGTGAAGGACACAGGCTTATCAGGCAGTGAATTACTGACTGCATTGCGAGACCGGGAGTCCTGGAGAAAGAAATTTGTGAATACTTCACCAGTTCCTGTTGGAACTGGAGGACACAATGAATGTATAGAGCTGAGCATTGAGCCACCAGACGATATGCCTTTAATAAATAATTGTTAATATTACAAGTATTAATATTCTTATAGGTCATACAAATGCACCATCTGGCTCAAAATTTTACACAAAATATCACTAAACAAGTTGAAGAAGATGCCTGCCCTGAAACATTTGGTCCAACTCTTAACTACAGCACTATTTATTTGGGAAAAATGGCAAGTGAGGAGTGTGAGTGTGGAAGAATTTGTGGATGGCACTTCCACAAAATATATTAACAATGATGGATGTGTTTGTGAGGACCAAGAAGATGAATTGGTGCAAAAAGCAGAATGCTTATCACATTTTTCCTATTTAAAGTAAAAAAAACAGGTTATGGTGGTGGATATTCAAGGTGCAGGATACAATTTATTTGACCCAGAAATTGCCTCTAAAGTTTTGGTTAAAGAAAACGAGGTCATGTTTACAGCAGGAAATTTGTCTCAGCAAGCTATAGACAATTTTATTGGTTTGCCATATATGTAACAGGT
Organism: Chrysogorgia sp. JL179-B06; assembly: GCA_035772405.1. NCBI lineage: Eukaryota > Metazoa > Cnidaria > Anthozoa > Scleralcyonacea > Chrysogorgiidae > Chrysogorgia > Chrysogorgia sp. JL179-B06. The sequence goes on from JAYKKM010000472.1 coordinate 177,357, forward strand.
TTTGCAAGTTTCTACATTTAGAACTGCTGAACCAGCAAGAATCTCAGTAGAGGCTATTTCAGATCAACTGAAGCACCTCCGGACATTTTAGCACTAAAATTTTTAGCATTAAAAAATCCTGTTTATTTTATTTAGGATACTAGGTTTAATTTATGAATAAGACATTTAAACAACGAAGCAGTTCTCTACAGTGCTAAAATGTCCGGAGGTGCGTCAGTGGATCTAGAGAAATTACACAAGAATTGTCCCATGTAATAGCACCTTTATGTTGCAGACAATATACAGCACTCGTTTTTTAAGATTTTAGCTGTTTAATGCTGTCGAACACTGTTAATGTTATGTTACACTGTTTTATTGTTAAAAACTTTCTTATGCAGAGCAGAACTCTAGTGTCAAGTTAAGCACCACATAGTTGGGTACCTTTTTATTATATAATAACAAAAATCGTAACGCTGATTTTCTCTGTGTTTTAAAAGTGTTTAGCTGTGCAAAAATTTGTCTTTAAGATACACATATGCATCAGCGCATTGGTCAGGTGCAATGTGTCCAGGGAAAGGAATTACTCTTTCACATTTCTATAAAATCTTCATCTGTATCCAAAACTCCTGACAATTTAGCTACATCTTCAAGTTGTTCTTCTGTGACAGGCCACCCTATTAAAGACAGTACAGTAACATTCACATTCAGTGACACTGAAATATTATATTTGGAAATAATAGAAACCCATTTATCTATTCTAGAACAGCTGCCCCTTGGCAAATTACCTATGTTAATGACAGACAATATCACTTGTCAAGTCTCAACTTCCATAAACTAAAGGGTTAAAAATATGACTATGCAACTACTATAGAGTATATATATATATATATATTTCGAGTGTTGCCAGACCAAACCGGGACCAGTTGCGAAAAATGCAACTTAGCGGCCTTCCGGTAGGAATTGAATCCGCGACCCTGCGATTGCTAGTGCAGTGCTCTGACCACGGAGCTACGGAAGCCGTTGCCGAGAGCCTAGTCACGAGTTCTGTATATATGGTGGTAATGCCGGGATAAGATTCTGGGTATATTATAGGTAATATTTGGCATTTCACTCGATCAAACTACATGTTGAAAGGATTTATGGTGAAGGAAAATTTCGAGTGTTGGAATACATACATTTTAAGACCAAACCGGGACCAGTTGCGAAAAATTCAACTTAGCGGCCTTACGGTAGGAATTGAACCCGCGACTCTGCGATTGCTAGTGCAGTGCTCTGACCACTGAGCTACGGAAGCCGTTGCCGAGACCCTAGTCACGAGTTCTGTATATATGGTGGTAATGCCGGGATAAGATTCTGGGTATATTATAGGTAATATTTGGCATTTCACTCGATCAAACTACATGTTGAAAGGATTTATGGTGAAGGAAAATTGCGAGTGTTGGAATACATACATTTTAAGACCAAACCGGGACCAGTTGCGAAAAATGCAACTTAGCGGCCTTCCGGTAGGAATTGAACCCCCGCGACCCTGCGATTGCTAGTGCAGTGCTCTGACCACTGAGCTACGGAAGCCGTTGCCGAGAGCCTAGTCACGAGTTCTGTATATATGGTGGTAATGCCGGGATAAGATTCTGGGTATATTATAGGTAATATTTGGCATTTCACTCGATCAAACTACATGTTGAAAGGATTTATGGTGAAGGAAAATTTCGAGTGTTGGAATACATACATTTTAAGACCAAACCGGGACCAGTTGCGAAAAATGCAACTTAGCGGCCTTCCGGTAGGAATTGAACCCGCGACCCTGCGATTGCTAGTGCAGTGCTCTAACCACTGAGCTACGGAAGCCGTTGCCGAGAGCCTAGTCACGAGTTATGTATATATGGTGGTAATGCCGGGATAAGATTCTGGGTAAATTATAGGTAATATTTGGCATTTCACTCGATCAAACTACATGTTGAAAGGATTTATGGCGAAGGAAAATTTCGAGCGTTGGAATACATACATTTTAAGACCAAACCGGGACCAGTTGCGAAACATGCAACTTAGCGGCCTTCCGGTAGGAATTGAACCCGCGACCCTGCGATGCTAGTGCATATATATATATATTATATGTCCCACCACACTTCTGCAAGCCATATTCTTCTGGAAAACCGTACATGTGATTAGGAACCCCATCTGGCAGCAAAGTTTCTTTTTGAACACGGATTCTGTGAGCATTCCACAATGTATCCTTGAACGTGTCCAGTTGTTTTTGTAGTAATGGTATCATTATAAATGCCAAAAGGTTTCTGTGAATAGAAGTCAAATACAATACTCACGTGATTAAGTGCTGCATACAAGAGCAAATGTAAAGAGTACTACTCCACACTTATTCACAACAATACAGGGCTAAATTGAGGTACTGTCAGATTAAATTGTTCAAAATTCGATTCTGTGGAAATACTAGGGGAACTGCCGTCCTCAATAGGGGTGGGGGGCAAGGTTAAAAATGCAATCTGCCAATTTCAGCTAATAAATAAAACTTTTGTCATCCCTTACTCCTACGCAGTCGTCTTTTTATCGTCTCTCATGGGTGAGCGATACAGGATCAGGTACAAGATAGACGACAAAGAGACGACTACAGGTAGGTATGAGTCAGTGACGTTCCTTAAGTGTGAAACTAAAAACATTTCACCAACCTGTCTTGTTCACTGTGTGGATCATAATGTGCTTGATGTTTTAGCCAGTTCAGTTGTTGTTTGAAATACTTTTCGAGGCGTTCATGGAGTTCCCTCCACCATCGTTCAATCTGTCAAATACAAAAATACAATAAGCTTGAGGTTTAGTTTAAATTGCTAAGTCATAGTTTTAAAAAATGTATGATGTATATACTATCTTTTATAAGTACCACCTGGTTAGAAGTAGATGGTCCGTACAGAACTGTGTCCTCTGCATCAGTGTCACCATGGTTTTGACGTAGATAGGCGTGCATTGTTGCCATCACCCCAGTCTCAGTACCCTTGTCTACTCTAATCATTGAAGCAACCTTCCGTGTTTCATACAGATACTGCAAAAACCATAAACCGATCCGTTTTGGGCAAGAGTTTGATGTCCAAATTTTTAACCAAAGTATTTTCTTGCTTGCTGTGTCAATGGAACCATATATTGCTAACGGAAAAGTGCTATTTTGGTACCCCATAAGTTTATCATGGCCATCCATGGAGTGCACCCAATCAGTTCCTTTTATGACAAAATGTCCCTTTACTCTTCTTTTCTTTTCCATCGGCTGTCGTGCTTCAAGACCTTAGTTCCGCGGAACATTAAGATCATGGTCTTGTCTTATTTTATGGCACATTGCCCTATAACCGAGAAGCTGACCAGGTCCTAATTGTTTTGAAACGGCAGCACTTACTTCTTCCACAGTCACGTCTCCATCTGTTTGGTATATGCCAAAATGCTGTAGCCTTCGGTCTAGAGTCCTCTTGCTCCACGCGTAGTCAGGGAAATATCGCTGCATGAAACTTAAAATTTCTCTTCGTTGTAGCCCTTGCTTTACATGCTTCTGCAGCTCTTCTTTCAATTCCATATCGTCAGTCCACATAGAGTTTCTTACTCGCATTGCCGCCGCCATCTTGGATATAAAGAGCTGTTGTACGCCCCCCATAGTACGGCCCCTGTCGCTCGCAAAGCAGCTTGGTCTATGGCGCTTCTGGGCCATGGCATATTTTGATTTTGTTTTCATTTAGCTTTGATTTTAATTTGTTTTTATTTTTAATTGTTTTTATTTTATTTTGAAATATTTTTCAATTTTGCTTTGTTTTTATTTTAACTATGATAATCAAAATAAAATAATTATCAACAAAATAAGCGAAAAAATGCTATGGCGCTTCTGGGCCACCATAGAGGTGTTATAAACAAAACATGACCCCTGTTCTACCAAAACTCAGCAAGGATCATTATACTGCAGGAAATAAATACAATAATTACTGTACAAACATTTTTCTATTGAACTAATTGTGATATTAGCTAGCCCAAACTGATCCTATTAGAGTTTAGAATCCATTGCAAATTTCTTGACCACATCGGAATTAGTTTTTTAGATGGGTATTCGGACCTGTGTAATCCTGCATCAAGAAGGGGGAATCGACCCTTTCATGCTCAGCATTGCATGCTGGCTAGTCAGTGCTCCAAAATTGAAAAGAAATATTTGACCTGTGTAGTCATGGGTGATTATAGTATTTCATTTCAATGTTTTCCTAATTGATTGTTGACCCAGCAGATTTTTTACTAATAGTTTTTCAAGTTGGTTTTGCATGAGCAGATAATGTTCCCCAAAGCTATACTGTGTAATGTCCAGATGAAAAAATATGGATTGAATTTCTAGGATTTTTATATATAAATTCTAGCGCTGTAACAGTAGCTTAAATGAATTTAAATTAGTTTATTTAATGAAAACATTTGCTGTATTGAAAGATTGATGAACATTTTTACCAATTTCCAATATGAGAATGACATGCTCTCAAATGTGGTCATGAGCTGCATATAGTAGGATACTATTGATTAACTATCTTAAAATATTCTTACATGTTAGTGGGAAAATAATTCCTAAACTGTGAGAAATTTTGTCTGAGCCAAGCTATACAATTAAGGAAAACAAATATTATCTTGATACTGTAATACAAAACAATGGTAGTCTGTAAATAAGAAAAATGAAAACTGTTTTATTGATATTTGCATGCTATGTGACAGTATGTGTACTATGTTCTACATACAGTATTACAGTACATTAATTGTATACTTTGTTATCCTTATTCTCAGAATGATGGTGAAAGTGACTGATAAAAGGTCGGCCTCAGGCCCTCAACCCCACTGTTACAAGGTGTTCCACAAGGCTCGGTGCTGGGACCTTTGCTATTCTCACTTTATGTCGTGCCACTTAAGATATCATTGCTACCCATGGACTGGATGCCATGATTTATGCTGATGATACTCAACTATATATCATGCTGAAGGAATCGGACACGTCTATTGCTGTTCAGCGTTTGGAGAGTTGTATCCATGATATTAAATCTTGGTGTCTCCAAATAAATTGTTTTTGAACGATGGTAAAAACTGAGATTGTTCACATGTTTTCTACCTACACTAGGCCAACTCCATCTACTCCCACTGTGTCTGTTGGTGATAATGTGATCTGTGTCAAGAATGAAGTATGTGACCTTGGTGTTATTTTTGATAGGAACCTTTCCATGAAGAGTCATGTAAATGCGATTTGTAAATCAGCCTACATTGCTATAAGGAACATTGGCAAGCTCCGGAAATACCTCAACGACTCAACCACCGAGCAACTGGTACATGCATTTGTTACATCTCGCCTTGACCATTGTAACATCCTACTTTATGGCTTACCACAGGTTGAGATTAAGAAGCTGCAGCGAGTGCAAAATACTACAGCGACAATTGTCACAACTTCAACCGCTTAAGAATACACGATGCTTAAGATCATCCTCTAAGAGCCTATTATATCAGCCTAGATCGAAGACCAAAACTTATGGTGATAGAGCTTTTAGTTGTGCTGGCCCAGCTCTCTGGAACAGCTTACCGAATGAGTTGAGGATGGTGACCTCGATTGCCTTTTTTAAATCTAAACTTAAAACATTTTTATTCACTCAGCATTATTCCTAGTTTTAATCAATTTATGTAATGAGCATTGGGAACATTTTTAAATGCGCATTTTTAAGAAATAAAGTTATTATTCTCAGAATACTCGGGGGGGGGGGTGGAGGTTCGAAGTAAAAAGTTTTTAAAATGTGACCTCCCGTGATGATGAGCATGAAATAGCGTGACCCTGCCCTTGCCAATAGCTAGAAATATCATGACCCTCCCCCTGCACAAAATAGCTCCTAAAATAAACATTCATACTGAATAATGTCTGTCAAAAATAATTATACTGGTTAATTTTGCTCGTGAATTTCCAAAATGTATGTAAAATGATTTTTGACTTTAGGATATATAAAACATGTGTTGCTTTATGTATTTTATAGATAGATAGATAGATAGATAGAAAAACTTTATTTAAACACGTTGACCCTGTCAACCTAAGCTGATTTCCACGGGGGACGTGTGTAAAATATCTTTACATAACTATATAAAAGTAGGTTTAACGAGAACACAATCTAACTATTTACAATGAACTAAAAAAAAGGTAATTAAGCTATTTACAGGAAATCCTCTATATACATGCATGTACTTTTGTCTTTTCAAATGTCAATGCAGGTAGCGATTTTTTTTTGAAAAGAGTTAAGGGAGGGAGGTACTACTCCTAATTTCTCTTGGAATTGAATTCCAAAGGAATGCACCATCGTACATAAAACTTTTTTTCATATTATTTGTACGTGGTTTTGGTAAGTGAAGACCACTTGAAATATCCCGGAGGTTATAGTTTGTTAATTCACTTTTATACGAAAACAGATTAGTGAGTGAATTTGGACCCACATTATTTAAAAGTTTATACATCATTTTCGCCTTAGTTTTTTTCCTATCAGCCTTAAGAGGTTCCCAGCTCACCTAAGGCAATAGAATGATCAACATCATTGCTAAGATTGGTGATGATTCTGGCCGCTCTATTCTGAGTTTTTGCAATCTTTTTGATTGTGTTTTACCAAATACATCCCATACTTCACAGCAGTATTTGAAATAGGGGTATATAAGTGCATTGTATACAGAGAGAAGTGTTTCTCTGTCAGCAAAATCTTTTAAACGCCGAAGGGCAGAGATTCCAGCTGTTACCTTTTTGCAAATATTTTCAGTGTTACTATTCCAAGATAAGTACTGGTCAATTATTACTCCTAAGCTTTTACACTCTTGGATCTGTTTAATGGGTTTGTTGTCAATTTTAATGTTTAGATGAAAATCTGCAGTACCTTTAATCATTGGTTTTGAGCCAATCAGCATAAATTCTGTCTTAGCTGCATTCAAGCTAAGTTTATTGGCTATCAGCCACTTCCTAAGGTTTTCCAAATCAGAATTTACTGCATTTTCAAGTTCACTTATAGACGGGCCTGCAGCTGTTAAATTTGTATCATCAGCAAATAGTCGAGGCTTTGTATTGTTTAGACATTGAGGCAGATCGTTAATATATAACAAAAAGAAGAGTGGTCCTAGAATAGAGCCTTGAGGTACCCCACAACTAATTGCTCTATCTGATGAAATAAGATTTTTAATTTGGCATAATTGGGTTCGATTTGTTAGATAAGATTTGAGTAAAGTCAAAGCTTGTCCTTTTATTCCACAGAGCTCCAATTTTCTCAATAGAATTTGATGATCGACAGTGTCGAACGCTTTTTTTAAGTCAATTAAAACTACCAGGTTAAATAATTTCCTGTCCAAATTTACATACCACTCGTTAGTACAGTCCAATAACGCTGTAGTAGTGGAATGAGATTTTCGAAAACCAAATTGAGTCACTAAGAATTCCAAATTTTGTTAAGTAATTATAAAGTTGATCATATAGAATTCTTTCCATAATTTTGCTAATGACCGGTAGAACTGAAATTGGTCTGTAGTTTTCTGCTAGATTACGTTGACCATTCTTAAAGATAGGTGTAACTCTAGCCATTTTCCATTCATCTGGAAAAGAGGACTGAGTAACAACTTGGTTAAAAATATAAGTCAGCGAATCTGAAATAATAGGTGCAGCTATCTTTATAATTTTACAGGAAATTTTATCAACGCCAGTAGCTTTATTGCTAGAAAGCCTGCTTAGAAGAAAGCAGACATTACTAGTGGTAGTAGGTTGAAATGCAGCAAACTCTGATTTAGTTTTCTTAATGTAATTTTCAAAATCACAATTTGATGTGCCAATTTTGCTGGCTAAATTTGGACCGATATTTAAAAATAATCATTGAAACCCTCTGCAATGTCTTGAGGATTTGTTAAAATCTCTCCTTCTATATCTAATTCGTTTACGACTGTTTGTTTGTTTTGCTTACCTAGTAAATTGTTTATAGTTTTCCAAACCTGTTTTGGATTGTGTTTTTGACCAGCAATTTTCAAGGAATAATAATCTTTTTTAGCATTTCTTAGTTCTATATTCACTTTGTTTCTAGTTTGTTTGTAATTGTACCAATCTGTTTCTAAATTTGTTAAGATGGCTTTTCTTTTCAATTTGTCCCTTGCAATGATTAGTTTTTTTATTTTACTCGTTATCCAAGGAATTTTTTGGATCTAATCTTTTTGTTTTGAATTGGTGCATGTTTATCAAGAACTTCCAAGAACATTTCTTTCCACATTTCCCACATGGAATTTGGATCTGCAGCAAAAAAGTATATAAATTCCCAATGCTGACTCTGTAGTTCATTAACAAATTTTTGATTATCAAAATTTTTCATATTTCTAATCTCAATAGTATTTTCTTGCTTTTTTATAATTGAAATTTTTCTGATTGCAAATATTAGACTGTGATCACTAATGCCTGTGTGGATGACACCAGAATCAGATATTTTCTCTGGTGTATTCGTAACAATGTGATCAATCAGGCTACTAGTTCTCATAGTTATTCGAGTAGCCTGTTTGATCAGTTGTGATAATTGGTACAACTCATATAATGACTTAATTTTTTTTGTTGGCAAATTCAAATCATTATGTGTTTTTAACATGTCACAATTAAGATCTCCAAGAATATACATTTCCTTATTTTCATCATCAATAGCTTTGATAAGTTTTTCCAAGCTTTCGAAAAACTCAGAGGGTGCATTTGGTGGTCTATATACTGTAGTAACAAGAAATGGTTTGCTATGTGGTTTCATAATTTCAATGCAAACACATTCAAGTTCTGGTGGAATCAGATCATGCCTTATTTTATAGTTGATAGAGTTACATAAATAGATACAAACTCCACCACCATTTCTTGACCTATCCTTTCGAATAATGTCATAATTATTAATATGAACCATATTATTATTTAAATTGGAATCAAGCCGTGTCTCATTGAAGGCAATGAGATCTATATGCTTGCTGGACATTGAATATCTTATTTCATCTAGATTTTTAGGTAGGCTGACAATATTTAAGAAAGCCATCTTAAAACCTCTGGTGCTGGGAACCGAGTTAAGGCTAGTGAGAAAGTCGCTACCTGCATTGTTTGGGATGTTATGACTATCTAATTTCTCATCATCTGGTTTACAAATTGTAGATACATTGTCCACTCTTTCTTCTGACAATTGCGGTAAGCATTGTGAAAAACCTGTTCATCTCTAATATTAATTGGCCGATTGTTAATTTTCACTCGACTGCACTTAAGATAGGTGCAGAATACACTTCCTAGTGCACTATCACCACTTTGGTTTAAGTGTAGATTTGATCTATTCACTAAAGATTTGTCTATATGATCATTATTTAGGAATACTATATTATGCTGGGAGCATAAATTACTTACTAAATTGTTAAAATGAGTTATGTTGCTTGCTGCAACACGGCCATCATACCTTTTCACAACACTGGATACTGCGACCTTTCTTGCCTTGCTTTTGGTTTCTGTAATGAGTCCATCCATCTTTGTTGCGACCAATTCAGGATCTTCATGGACCAGATCATTTGTACCCACATGGAGGATGACTGTTTCAAACTGGTCTTTCTTGATGTCGTTTTTTATCTTCGTCATGATTTGATCCACTTTCGCTCCACTGTAAGAATGGACAACTGATTGGTCACCTGCGGCTCTCTGAATCTTCTGTTGATCGATATTTTTCACCATGGAATCACCGATCACCAGAGTTCTTTTATCTTGTTTTTCAGGCTTTCCTTCATGTTTCTTGGATGCTGGCTCTGTTGTGGTTTTGGATTGTTTACCTGGTGTCTTTGTTGGGGTTTTTTTCTGAGAGGTAAACTTCGATTGTGCTTTGGAACGGTATTCAAGGATTTGGTCATGGGTAGTTTGAACGTTTGGCACTGTTGATTCTGATTCATTTATATCATCTTCGACTTCGAGGATTTCAAATTGATTCTCTACTTGAATTGGATGTGGTCGATTTTCTTTCGAAGGTGTCGCTTTTGTTGCTGTGTTGACCCACTCGGTTTGCTTCATATCCAGAATGTTTTTTATAGCGCTGTTTTCGTGTATCAATTCTGTCACAGTTGTGAGGAGCGATTTGATCTCGGTCGCCATTTTTTTCCTGTCATCGATCAAGTATTGAATTTTTTCGTTTGATTCAGCTTCTCGTGTTTTGGTGTTCTGACGTTCTTCTTCATGTTGGTTTTTAAGTTCATTTACTATGTCCATTATTTTGGAAATTTCATCAGAGAAAGAGTTACAGTTCTGACATGCCGATTGTTTTGATTTGGTCTCGGTGGCGCCATCTTGGACCATGTGCTCGCTCGGTGTTTGCTCACATGATTTCTTTTCATTTCCATGATTTGCGCCATCTGTATTGCTTGCGTAGCTCTGTAGGGTTTTAAACAGTTGACTTTCATCATTATCTTGTAAGATAACTAGTTTTTTGTCCGTCGATCCATGCCATTTAATACAGAATTCAGGATTGCTGAATTGTATTGATTCGCCACGAGACGATGACCACCGTCCGTTCAGTTGTAAATTGGTTTCTGCAAACGCTTTCAATGATTCTAAATCACCTTTCCACAATAAATCACCATCTTGAACACATAGTAATTTAGATTTTACGCTCTCTGGATCAACAACGCGGTTTATTTCTCGAGATTTTAGAGAAGCTGAGGAGCACGCGGTTTTGTTGTTATCCGCCATCTTGTTATTATGAATAAATTCATGTTACTATTATACTATTAATTACTATTTTATTACACTATTTTACAATAATCACTGTGATCTGTTTGGAATTTTGAGTAAAGTGAAACTATCATAGAGTGTGAGCTTAAATTTATGTGACCCTCCCACTTTCTCCACCCTCCCTCCCCCCGGTAATTTGTGACCAGTCCCTCACATTATAAGATCTGGTGCAAACACTAAAATGAATATTTTCTTTCATATTGGTAACAGAATAAACAAGGTATTACATACAGGTACTACTCTGAATTTAATTTGATCATTTTAATATGGAGAAATTTCTCAACTTATACAAAATCATATAATTAAAGGTGCCGTCCAGTCCGTTCAGTGCATGTGTGATATTTCAAACTTGGGGGACTCCATAAGGTGGCGAAGGCGTAGGTGGTAGTTTGATATATTATCCACATTTAGGAAAAGAACTGATTCTTATAACACGCTTTTTAGGCTGAAAAGCTGAAGCGTGGAAAACCAATCCACAATACTTTATATAATGCAATGTAAACAAACAATGTAAACAGAAACGTGGACATGCGCATAACGGACTTGACGGCACCTTTAAAATTAGATAAGTGCAGTTACTGTATTAATAGCATATTTCTTGTTTAAAGTTGAAGTAAATACTAGCAACAATGCAAAATTATTAAATTTTTGAAGAACAAGATATAATCAGGCGGATTTCCAGTCCTCACACAAAGCAATTCTCAGCTCTCTGCTAGTGTTTTAGCCCTAGTGGCTAGTGGCATTTTAAAACTATTTTTTACTCAAGGCAAGTACTCGCAGTAAATATAACCAATCAAAACAAATTATGTCAACATTTCAAATCATTAGTAATTCATAGCGAAAACTGCACAATGGATATTTCACCTCGATTTTCTCGTAAATACCGATTTGTTTGAGGTGCTATATCTGAAACACTCAGAAGAGTGATTCATCAGGATATCCAAACAACTCGAAGTTTGTTAAACTCTGCTATCGCTTCATCAGTCTTGAAACCCCGCGAGTTATCGCAACAAGCTGCATGTGGTAGAAATACAGTGGAAACCCATTAACCACTCTCTCCTCCGCAGAGGCTTATATATTTTATTAGAAAAGCCATAGCGGGAGAAAAATCAGAGGCGTGCAATCCGTCTTCCCGTTGTCCACCGCACGCCTACGATTTTCTTCGATCCACTCCCCGCGCGCATCCCCATTTTGCCCGTACGCCTTCCTCTAATAAAAATAAGCCTCTGCGGAGGATAGAGGTGGAAACCATGCAAGTACCTGCAGTACGAGCTACGAGTTGCTTCGTGCGAGGACTGGAAATCCGTCTTTGCAATACTTTTTTTCTCAGAATTATCAATTAATTGTTAATAATAAATTAATTACCAATTGTAACATTAAAAATCATGCATTAGCCTGACGCTGTTTACATTGTCTTTTTTCTTTGGTTGGACGAAAGGTGTCACTAAGTCCATCATCACTAAGTCCATCATGCTTTAGAACCAACACAAAAAGATTTAAAATAAAAAAATAATGAAATTAAGATATGCTAAGGAGAACCACCAATGGGTTATCTGGGAACGGGTCAATACCCTTCCTTTACATTTACTGGCCACAAAACACATTATTTCTCCAAAGTAACTGTAAATACATGTACATCGTTTTCACGGTCCTTGAAAATTCTGAAAAGTGCTTCAATTTGCAAAAAAGTAATTATATGCCTGAAAAGGATAGTTTTTGAGAATAAATAAAAGTCTAGTCAAATTGTGTAATTTTCTTCCATTTACTACATGTACTAGTGTTCTGTAATTTCGCCATGCTAAATCCAAATGTGTTGAGCCTCACCAGCAATTTCAAAGAAGAAATACATGCATATTTTTTCCCCAATTCCACACATGTTCTTGAATCTAATAGGAGAAGTCGTTGTATTTCATATGTCAAATGATAATATATTGGCAAGCTATAAAAGCATTTTCTATGTATGTCAGTGCTTTTTGAATGATCTACAGGTAATTTTTTATTGATTCGGCCATATTACTAGAGTAGCTCATGGTGGTTGAGTATGCACTTTATTGTACAGACCTAAACTCTTCAGGAATCCACTAATTGAAGGTCCAGGAACAATATTTGGTTGGTAACACATTTGCCACTGACGGCGAAATAGCTGAAATGGCCACACCCCTTTTTTGCCGTGACTGTATCTACAGAACCGTTGGACCTAGGAGGTTGCCCGACCACTCAAAATTTGCGCAATGGCCACATTATGGGGGGTCAGTAATACATTTTCATATCCAAAAGTCAATGGTTTTTAAGATAATTGCCAACAACATGTTACGAACTACAATTGTATGATACCACCAAGGCCACAACATTATATGACACTTTATCATAACCTGTTATACCTTTTGCATCTTCCTATTTTGGAATTTACTTATTTGGATTTCTACACTTTTCGCCTTTACTACAGCCACAAAACGTGACACATTTAATGTTCCTGTCTCTGCAAGTGCACGTTTTGGTACTCATACATGCTCTTGGGCATTTGCATGGAGGAGGCAGGTCATCGGGCCTGCACGATACTGGCAGTATCACTGGTGTTATGCCAACGTCCGTTGCTTCATACCCATACTGGAGTGGATCTGGTTTGGTGACGGCAGGAGTTGGGGCTTGCAACCACATCTTACACTGAAGAAATGCTCGCTTTATGTGTTCTCGTAGCGTTGATGAACAGCACACAAGCTGGTTGAAGTCCAGTTCTTTCTTGGAGTTGTGGTACTGCTCCCATCGATATTCATCGAAAGTGGAACAGTCGGTCTTCTTTAATCCAGACACAAGGAACTTTTCAGCATTGCTTGTTATCTGTGGTGACAGTTCTTCTACACCAAACCCTTCCAGTAGGGAGAGATCGATGGATGCTTTCAGGCCAGACAGCTTTGGACCCACCTTGCTGGTACTGTCGCAACCGCTGAGAGCATGAATGGCTGGGAGACACGACACCAAACCGTTGTCCAGTTGATCAACCAACATGTGGACTGGTACAGTTTTCTTTGTTTTCCGGTTACCGAGCTTCACGTACAGCTTTTGTAGTTGCCAGGTTGTGTTGAAGTGGAAGATGAGGTTGACAAAGACATCTGTGTCAGGCGAGTCGACCAAGACTGATTGAACCCCGTGTTTCACAACACCATCATTAATATGGAACATGATTCTGTCGTCGGCTTCTTCTTGGTTGCTTGAGAGCTCTGCGATCTGTGTTTCAGTGCCAGCTAACAGTTTCCTGCATTCACCCCCATATACTCCTCCAAAGAATATTTCCTTGTCCGACTCGACATTCTGCAGCATCCACTTGAAGACATACTCCTGCAACCGAACTTTGTTCAACATTGAGCTCCAGAACATATCAAGATCGACAGGGAGTTTCTGATTGTCAGACCGAATGGTGATTGTGATTTGTTCTGAGGAACTTCGCTGTGCCCGTTCCATTTGCTTGATTGATGATTTTTGATAAACATCAAAAATAATGTCTATTCTTGTGGACACGGAGCCTGTAGCAAGAATCCTGTTGGAAAGACTCTCAGCCAATTCCCCGAATGTGTGAAGGCCCATCTTTTTCATCGGTAGTTTACACACAAGTGCCATGAAGTCCACTATTGTCATCTGAGCGTCACTCTTTGCATTCCTCGTCTCCTGTGGAAGGCGACTGACAAGTTCCCTGGCTAAGGAGGCTTTATCGGGCTTCTTCAATTTGATGCCATCTTTACATTCAGTGGTGAGGAACTGGGATGTGCTGGTCAATTCATACTTCAGGAGTTCTAGCATGCTGTACCCTCTTTCTCTAGCATAGTCAATGTACCTAACCGTTTCCGCTGCATCCTTTTTCGCCATCGATTTCTTCGCTGTGAACGGAGTAGAAGTACGTTTCACGAAAACAGTCTTGCGGTTGGTAGGGATTGTATCATGTAGGTGCTTCTCCTTATCCTGAAATCTGGTCTCAACAAACTCTTCATAACTCTTCTCACCAATTTCCAGGCATTCAAGTAATCCGTCGACAACCTCCTGGGGAATGTCAGCTCCAGTAGAGATGTTCTGAAGTCTGATTCCAGCGTCGAACGGATTGTTGATGGATTTTATGTAATCCAGAAGGGCCTTTGCACGAACATGGCCAATCTTCGTAGAACTTGGATTGAACTCATGGTGTAGGCTCAGCTCACTGTCATCTTTGTCTCCCAAGTTGCACCATTCCAGCAGCTGTGCCACATGAAGATCTTTCTCATGCTTTAGGAGATTCCATAAGGCTACTGCTTCTTTCTGTCTCGTCATCCCAATGATACCTCCAGCAACCTTGGCGGGTTTATTGTAACACTTCTCGAGTGCCATGTCAAATCCTACTGCACTGCCTTGTCGGGTAGTGTGGTACATCACCCATCCACCATCTGTAAAGCATCTGTAGATACCCAGGAACTTCCTTTGTCGGTCCAGGCAATCTTCAAGGAACAGCGTACCCCATCTGCTATAGTTTGTCCGGCCAAACCCGAAGAACAAAGGCATGCACCTCCGCACAGCTGAAACGAAAAGATGCCAATCGCCTTGCCGAATAGAGTGTGTAAGATCTCTCAGGATAGGATACAGCTCATCCAGAAACAAGCTCCAGTACCTCACATTCTCATTACAGGCCGTTTCTTTCCATTCGGTGAAAGACTTCTTCAAGTCTGCATGTAAGATCTTGCTTTCTTCCCAAATCTCTCTGAACTCTGTATGGTCACTATCTAAAGCCTGCTGCATCTTAGTTTCCATGGTCTCTATTTGCTGGTCTAATTCACAACTAGTACTGTCCTGGTCAGGTTGAAACTTCTCAAACATAAGAACTGTCATCACCTCTGATACAAGACTCATTCCCTCCTTGCCTTTGCAATAGTGACCTCCAGTCATGACACTATTCTCTACAACGAGCTTGCCAAAGGCTTCAGTCTCAATCAAAGCCAGATCAATACCGATACAGCCTAAAAACTTCCCAAGGCAAGCGATGACAATCTTCTCCATGTGAAAAGGTCCCATTCCAAGGAATATGTTACCAAACTGATCTGGCTTCAACAGCTGGATTTCCTTGGCGATTGCATACACCCCTTCATCAGACCACAATGCCCCTGACACGGCATTCTTCTGCTTCAAGACATCCTGAAAGTTTATCATGGATGTAAATATTGTGTCCATTTCGGTTGCGACATATGGAAGGATGGGTACAACAAATGACGTCTTTGTAACATCAAACTTCAGTGGATCCTGGAGTGCACTCATTGTTGCTGTGAAGCTAGGAAAAGAGCCCTCCTCACGATCGGTGTACTTCTGTCTTGCCATGCACCAAAGGAAATAATCATCATCAACACTGTGCTTTCGATTATCCTTGTATGGTGTAGTTGAAAATGTCTCCGGTATATCACCAGTGCCTTTGACAAGGTGTGACTTCTCAATGACCTGACATGGCAGCACATCAGCAAACTTTCTCTTTCCTAGTGGTGTTGAGCAGCTTGTCGTCTGAATGTCCTCAGAATCGCTATCTCTCGGTTGGTTCTGAAATATGACTAGAACAGTGTCATGACTGCCATCTTTTCCTGAAACTGTGTTCTCTGTATGGTCAAAATTGTCCATTGCGCCTTGGACAACATGCCATTCAGAGATCATTGACGATACAGGACATCTGTTGGGTAGGGTATCCTCCACCATCTTTTGGGCAGCCGAAGCGTTGATCCTCTTCATTGAATCATAGCTGATGGCTAAGTTCAACCTATTCATGATGTCAATCAGCTGTCTTGATCTTGACAGGTTGTGGACAGTTTGTGTCACGCTACAATGAAATGGAGTTTTACTTCCAGAACTTAACCAATAATGCATATACTGAAACAGCGTGTCAAACTTCAGGAGCCATTCATCTGTGTTGGTGTTGCTGGTGTTTGGGAACATGTACTTCATGAACTGCATCCAGTGTTGGGGGCGGTGTACTCTGTAGCGGTCCATTGAAAGTTTAACATCCTGACTTGTGCAGTACGTTGCATCCAGACCAAACTCGTAATTCTTGCATTCATGGAGTAGCTCCAGTGCACACTTCTGTGGGCCTGACTTATCAGATGATCGCAATGTCTCTATGATGTTACCCTGCAGGAGAGAGCTAGAAAAAACCATTTGTGATTTCTTTTTGTCATCAGGATAAGTGAAGCAGATTGTGTCACAGAAGCACTTGATCAGAAGAACCTTGGTCCGTCTGTTATCTATTTGCTGATCTGTCTCCAAGTTAGCATTGACGAGATTACGAATGTGGGAAACACTGTAGCTGCTAGTTTTGAAATCGAGACTATCAAACACACGTTTGCAGTTTAAGTCAATTGTGGCTGCCTGGTTTGATCGCTCGATATTTTCAAACAATGTATCAACTTGTCTTTTATACTTTAGCACGTACTGTAGGAAGCAGTTCGCATGATAGAAGATATCTGCAGCAAACACATCACCAGCTGTATCCAGAAAAGCACATCTGGTCTTAACTTCATCCTTATAAAAGTTTAAAGCATCTACGAACAATGCTGCTCGGTTGGACTCCGATATG
Organism: Chrysogorgia sp. JL179-B06; assembly: GCA_035772405.1. Classification (NCBI taxonomy): domain Eukaryota; kingdom Metazoa; phylum Cnidaria; class Anthozoa; order Scleralcyonacea; family Chrysogorgiidae; genus Chrysogorgia; species Chrysogorgia sp. JL179-B06. The sequence continues at coordinate 194,687 of JAYKKM010000472.1, forward strand.
CGATACAACACCCGGTTCCTATTACCACTACTCTCTCTTGCTCTGTCACAGATTACACACTTCCTTTCTACGTCTTTGCTACCGGAACTCTTTCGTCTTTTGGGGGCCTTATATCTGTCACTGCTTTCTCCCTCTTCAACCTCCATAGGTTCTGGCTCACTATTGGTTTTTACTGATCTCTTCGACTTCAGAATGTAAGTGGAATAACAGGCTTTTGGCTTTTGATGGTACTTGAATGTGTTGCTGCACATGTTTATTCTTGAGATGACGAAAGAATCATCCAATTGTTGTGCTGCCATCCGGATTTTGGCACGACCATCATCAGTTCCTGAAAAAAGTTTCAGCATGAGTAAAATCTATATGGCCAACTGCTGATCTTGTAGCACTTCATGTATATACATACAATTCACATAAAACTTGTAAACTGAACCCAAAATGGAGATTATGGTAAAATTTACCTGTTAACGTTTTCCCTGATGCAGTGTTGCATATAACGCATACAGTCCCATCATAAACTGCTTCGTCTGCTGGGCTTGATAACACTAAAGTTTCCTGTAAAAAATATTTTTGATTAATTAATGATATGGAACAAATATTGTTTCAGATTGATTTAATGTGCATGTAATAAATGCAACTATTATTTAAAAACTTACCATGTTTTAGTCACAGCAAGCAGGGATCGAAAGTAGAATTACTTGCCATCAGAGAACACTTTAACACTTCACCTAAACACCTTCACCTAAGAACAGAGGAGAAAGAGTTAAATTGCCTGTAATCTAGGCCTCTTCGGCCTCTACTCGCTTCTCGGTGCGACGCCATGTTGTTTTATGGGATACCGCTGCCTGCATGCAGGCTCAACGACAAAACACCCATGACCGGAATTTCTAGCCATGTCTAGACTCTAGTCTAGACTCTAGACTAAATTCTAGTCTAGACTCTAGTCTAGACTCTAGTCTTGACTCTAGTCTAGACTCTAGTCTAGTCTAGACAATTCAGGAATCAAGTAATTGAACAATAGGAACAGGAACAGGAACAATTACGAATAATATTGTAGTTCGTAACATGTTGAAATCGGTTTTTGGCAATTATCTTAAAAACCATTGACTTTTGGATATGAAAATGTATTACTGACCCCCCATAATGTGGCCATTGCGCAAATTTTGACTGGTCGGGCAACCTCCTAGGTCCAACGGTTCTGTAGATACAGTCACGGCAAAAAAGGGGGCGTGGCCCAAAAAGGGGTGTGGCCATTTCAGCTATTTCGCCGTCAGTGGCAAATGTGTTACCAACCAAATATTGTTCCTGGACCTTCAATTAGTGGATTCCTGAATAGTTTAGGTCTGTACAATAAAGTGCATACTCAACCACCATGAGCTACTAGAGTAATAATGCAAATCAACATCTAAATGATTCAACATCCAAATGACCCGACATCTAAAGAAGGAAGTTATGAAAAGAACAAAAGAGAAAATCCCATACGTCTTAACAATAATGCCAGGTCTAATGATGACGAGTCCAACAGGACTGTGCTAAACCACGAAACAGCTATTTTTTGTTTACCTTTTAACAAATCTCACGGGAAGTGATACATGGAGGTCGTGGAAGGTCAGGACGTCTCGTGGAGGTGAGGGTCAACATCGGAAGTGCTCGGCCCATCATCGGAAGTTGTCGGAACAAGTTCGGAATCCATCGGAGGAATTCGAAGGTGGTCGGAAGGCTCTCGGGAGTCGTCGGGAGGTCTTCGTAAGTCCATCTCGAAGCGGTAGGGATCTGTCGGAGGGTCGTCGGTATCAATCGACGATCGGGGTGGGATATCAATGGTTATTATATACACAAGCTCTGGATATGAGCTATTCTGCAATCTGATTGGTTCCTCTACTACTAGGCTATCAGCTCATATCCTACTAGTAGAGAAATCTAGCAAAATGGCTGCCAGATTTGCAGAATTAAACGAAGAAGAAATTCAAGTTTTACTGGGAAATAGTACACCAAAATGCACACAGAAAGCAACCAAATTCGGAATGAAAGTATTTGACGGTAGATAGAACTAGATTTTACGAAAAGCTCTCCAAATTTCATATTTTTAGAAAAACAGCGACGTTTAAAGTGGCGTTGCTAGAAATATTTTTAGCCTTCAAAAAATTAAATTTTAGCGTTTCTACTTGGTTTACGAATGAATGGTTTACGAGTTCAAAGAAATTTGACAAGTACATAACAGAAATGTCCAAAACAAAGTTAAATTCTTGCTTAATAAAGCAATTTCACATTTCTGCTAAGGCAGCGAAAGATGGCTTGTAAATAAAAACAACAATGAAGTTCATTAGAGCTGCCATTTAGATTTCTCAAAAAACGTCAAACAAAGGTTTTAGCATAATTGGTGACCTTTGCTGAAGCTAACCACATTCTTGAAGCTTTCGTCAAAGACTTGAGAAAGTCTGGCAACAATACATAGCTGGAGTAGTCTACAAAAAACCCATTTCAAAAGACGGCCTCGGCAACACCGAAGATGAATCCTATGGCAAAATCTTCCGTATTCGAGACTCAAGCATCCGCCCTGTCGAAACGATCCAAAAATACTTGAAGTATCTAAATCATGCCTGTGAAAGTCTCTTTCAGCGTCCAAATGATTCAAAATGCAATAAGTTTGATGTCAACATGAACGCGGTTCGGTATTCAAACATGGCAGTCGGCGAAGCTCCACGACAAAGTGTTCAACTTTCACCATTGCAATGTGAACATTTACAACTGACTTTGCTGAACTGTTTTTTTTGATCGGTAAAGTGGTTTTGCAGAGCGAAACTTTCTTCGTTCAAACTGTTTATAATATGAATGCCTTCCATGCATGAGTGATTGATCGGCGTTTCACTTTCACGAGTGACATAATTTAATTGTTCATATTTTGTCTTCATCACGCATGACGGATGTTGAGAGAAAATTTAAAAATCTATTCAATTACTTGTATAATATAAACTTGCAATTTTATGTTGTTCATATCCAGAGCTTGTGTATATAATAAAACAGTTATTCCACTCACTCTCGTCGTATATGGCTGATAGCCGACTCGGCTAGCGCCTCGTCGGCTATCAGCTCATATACGACTCGAGTTCGTGGAATAACTGCTAATTGTCTGCCAAAGAGGAATCCGCCGCTGACTATACCACCATTGATATCCCACACCGCTTCGAGATGTCCTTACGAAGACCTTCCGACAACTTCCGATGTTCCGACGGATTCCGAAGATGTACCGAACACTTCCGAAGTTGGGCCGACCCTCCTCGAAGACGTCCTGACCTTCCACGACCTCCATGTATCACTTCCCGTGAGATTTGTTAATAGGATAAACAAAAAATAGCTGTTTCGTTTCGCCGTTTCTTGGTTTAGCACAGTCCAGTCCAACAGCCTACAAAATCAATTAGATGATAATAGAGAAAAGCATCAAAACCACCAAAGCGATAAAGTCTGACCAATAACCCATAATCTCAGTGTTCGTGATAAAGCCAGGTCTAAGGCTAAGGAATCATGTAGCATGCAAAATCAATTAGATAAGTACAGGAAAAAGCATCGAATTCATCGAGGCGACGTCAGAATAACGGAACAGTTGCAAGAATATCAACAAAAGCAACAGAAGGCATTTTGTTCTTCGCAGTCTTTGCACTCAGAGCTGAATCGTTGCAATAAAGTCCATAAGCAATCACAACCTTTGCAATTCAAAGAGTCGCAAGCTGTGGTAAATCAAGCGGCCCTTGTTATTGATGCTGGCAATTTGATAAAACGGTCACTAAAATCGAAGAGATTATCCGGCAGTGGAAAAATCAACAAGAACATCAATGGCAACAACAGTAACAAAGCGTCGCAGTATCGACTACAAGAGCCCTGCAGTAGATCGTCCAGCAAAAGAAATCAGGAGATGTATAGTCAAGAATTTTTTGGAAACGATCCATTTATCGAACAGCCAGTTGGCTGGCCCATCTACAATTTGTTCGCCAAGTAATGCGATTGTAATTGGTGTCTTTGAGACCTTGGAGACAAGTTATGATGATGCCGGTGATTGTATTCCCGTTGGAATAACAATGCGTAATATTCCTGTTAGAATTACCTTGAGAGATGGCCGAAAAAGTAATAGTTCTCATTTAATTACGACAACGGTTAATCAACGATTATGTTCATAAACGTGGAGGACCATGTGCGGTGACATTGAGTAACTTGATATCTATTGATACTCAAATGCCTAGGACAGTGTCATCTAATCTATCTGGTTTTGCAGTCCCTAAGTTTATGTTCATCAATATTTTCAAAGACAAAAAATCGCGTGCGGGCAGTTGTAGCATTGGAGGCTGACTTATTTAATAATGATATACATATCTGTGTGGTAGCAGAGACACATTAGAAACCTGAGATGCCTGGTGTTATAGTGAATATAGCTAATTATTCAATCTTCAGAAGAGATAGAAGTTGGGCTGGGTGAGATATGAGAGCTAAAGGATGAGTAGCTATATATGTCAGAAATAACCTCGACGTTGTTGATGTTTATCGATCTGGTCTGTATGAACTTGTTTGTATTACACTCTTATTGCCCACGGGAAATCGCATGCTGGTATGTGGTCTGTATCATTAATCCAGAAATAACTACTTGGAAAACGACTTGATGGCTTATTTATTAAACATCGCTGATAACACCCTGGATAAATATCCTAATACAGTTATTGTCTGTGGAGGTGATGTTAACCGTTTGGATATAAATCGAGTTGAGGAACTGTCAGGCTGGAAAGCTTTGGTTGATTTCCCAACTAGAGGTAACATGTGCTTGGATAACTGTTTACTGTGCACATTTTGAAATACATCTTTAAAAAAATGTTCTCACACAAAATGTTCTTTAAAAGCAGTGCAGTAATAATGTCAAACGCAAAAATTTTGGAAAACAGGAGGGTAAGTCATTTTTTATTTGTTGCCATATGGCAACACTGCCCGGTTACGGGTATAATTTGAGCGAAAATCCTGCATAGTCAATGCCACACAGTTACAGGGCGGTGGGGGCTTAGCTGCGGAATAAATGAAGATTGTTGTAGTTAGACATTGTACACATAAATAACTTAAAATTATTCAATACATATTCTAACTAGGATAATCATATTAATTCTTAAAAATCGTTTGATGAATATTGTGCTGGGTAAACAATTGAAAATGGCATAGCCACAGTTTGTCTTTGTGCGCATGCTACAGTACTATGTCAATCACTTAGTTCACGAAGTGTGAAAATCTCTGAAGCAGTTTTTGCATTGCTAAGACACAGGCAGACATTGCACTTGTCACAGTACACTCTACTGAACCCAATCTTGTAATACCGACCACGGTTCTTTGAATCTTTGTACTCAGGCCAGTGATGCGTGCTGTACGTCTAACCTTGGCAGGCAAAGGTGTCTCTGGCTTCTCTTCTCAGCTGTTACTCTCCTGTCAGCTTCTTCCAATGATGGTCTACCAAGTTTCCTTGTCATTCCAGACTTGCCACACTTGATCAGACTTCCAGCGATTTCCATGTTGAAATCTAGGAGTGACTGCTGCTGCTTCTTTGGCACCTCCAAATCACAGTGGCGATGATACAAAGGCCAGGCATTCACTTTGGCAATATCAACACAATGGCATAAGACTTTAAGGTACCACCTTTTCGTCTTGATCTTTGTGACTCATTGTAGTGGCACACCATATCTGGGCACTTAACGTCAATATGCTTCTTGGCTTTACCATCCCATCTTTTCACCAGCATAGGTTGACACCAGTTGAACACATTTGTTGTTCAGCCATCGAACAATGTGAAGCATCATCGACCATTCTTCTTCATCTGTTTCTCGCTCTTGAGAAGGCATTTGGCAATCCGGTTAGCTCGAACTGTTGCAGTGGTGGGTGTGGGATAGCCTAGAGACTTCAGCTTCAACATAAGAGATAATGTTGCAAACCAGTTGTCAAAAAATAGCAAGTAGTTGCAGTTCTTTGCCAAGCTCTCGCAAAGTTTTAAAACGACTGACTCCGATGTGCATTTCTCTTGACCAGTACTTTTGGCACCAGCATAAATGAAGAAGTCATAAATCATACCGCTTTTTCCAGCTCGGACGAAGTTCTTAAATCCCCATTTAGTTGGCTTCTTCGGGTTGTATTGCCGGATTCCACTATATTTAGTCTTAGCTGGGATGATTTGTTCATCCATTGAGTGGCAGATCTCTGGCTCGACCTTTGGACAATTTTGTCGAACTCCTTCGATTACTGGCAACACCTTAGAGACGATTGTCTTTGTTGCCTGGGTCATCTTTTTTCGAATTGTCATTTACATGAAGAAACTGTCGTAGCTTCTTATACCTCTTTGAAGGCATAAGTAGTATAGAGAGTAGGGGTGCGAGCCCAATCGATGTTGAACGTAAATATAATTACCGAAACGTCACCGAATTTGTGTCAAACCACGGTTCGACAAAAGTCGCTGTCATTTCGGTAATTCTATATTTACGGAGAACATCGAATAAGCTCGCACCCCTACTCTCTATACTACTATGGTGATCGTTAATCAAGCTAAACACCCCTCACGTTTTCTACTCAATTGATGTCAAACACACGCGAGACTAACGGAACAACACTAAATTTATACCAAATCACGATTTTCGCTAAATTTAGTGTTATTTCAGTCATATTTTAAAAATAGAATGTGTCGCTTCGTCATTTTCGCATATTTAAAAAATAGAATGTGTCGCTTCATCGTTTTCGCATATTTAAAAAATAGAAAGTGTCGTTTCAACATTTTCACAAATTTGTCAAATCACATTTAAAAAATAGTCGTTTCAACATTTTCACAAATTTGTTAAATCACATTTAAAAAATAGAAAGTGTCGTTTCAACATTTTCACAAATTTGTCAAATCACATTTAAAAAATAGTCGTTTAAACATTTTTACAAATTTATGTATCGTAAAAGTGTCTCACGCGTGATAAAATTGCCACCTGTTATGCAAATTAGATTATTGCCACCTGTTAATAATAGATTAGTCCGTTTGTTCACTATTTTCGGCGTTTGTCGCACTTCTAAAATGGTGATCGTACACATATTTCGACGTTGTGATTCCTCCCGACAACAAGCCCAAGAAAGGCACGTACGGCGTCACAATCGCGACAATGCTTTCGACGTCTTTCTTTAATAGCGGGTCTTTTTGCAACTCGTCATTTAGTTCGTCAGGGTTCTCAATAGCGTTCAACCCATCTAGTAAGCTAGCGAATTTGTTGATTAGCAAGTCAGTGAGAAAAGCGTTTGCAATTTCCATTCTCTTCAACTCATATTGGCGCCATATCTTATCGATAACCTTTGCGGACGCTTTTTTAATGTACGCTTCAGATTGGCTTACCACACCATCACCAGACAGTCTAATAAGTTCGGCTCTCCTAACGTCAATGTCGTCTTCCACAGTCGAGGCACTAGCGGCTTGAGTATCCTCAACTAATTCCTCAATCGTGGGGTTTTCTTCACTTTTGCGTTTCACCATCACGCTATTACTTATACCCATATTTTATTGCGGAATAACAACTTCGTGACTGTACGGATAGCGCAGTGAGATTTCGAGTCTAGCGTACTTATTATTTTTTAATGCGGTCACAATCGCCGACGCTTCCTCTTTGCTAATGTTTCCAAGATAATCGTCAATAACAACCTTCATATCACTTCTGCTCGGACAGTAAAAGCAAATGAGCTTACTAATGTTTTCTCTATACGGTTTTGCGATCGACGTCAGTTGTTGTGTGATGACAATAACGCTCAACATAAAATGTCGCGCACTAAAAGCTAAGTTGACCAATTGACTAGTCCTATTCTTGACGTCCTGCCCACTCGCACAGTCGTCCAACACAATCAGAGTGTTAGTGCCTTTAAAAACATTAGTTACACACTTGAGAACAGCGTCAACATTATCCTGCGCACAGTCTATCGCTAACACGTCAGGGTCGCGCACATATTTCCAATCTTGATACGCTTTGTTCCACTCGAAAGTAGGACAAATCAACACAATGTAGTCAAATTTACTAAAGTACTCAGATTCCAATGTTTCCAGCAAATAATGCGTCTTACCACAAGCTGTCATACCAACAATTAACATATTAAACGGGGTCTCCATTAACTCACGTTTGATTTAATACTGGATTGATTGCAACCCATTGTTCATGAAGTTGACCAGCCCATCACTCATCACAAACACCCTACACATAACATTCGCAGTCGTCGCTTTCTTAGTGATTTCAAGAAGCACGCCGGATTGTGTGTTCACAATTTTTTTACCAGTGGCGACGTTGTAATTATCTTGAACGCTCCTCAAGTCAATGACCAACGCAAAACTATTTTTATAGAATTTCTGTATGGTCATGAACTGAGCGTGTTCCTCACCCAACCCAAACAATCGTTTCGCTTCTGCGTAGAACTTCGACTTTGGGATGCCTTGTGAGTGCACACTATTTGGCACACCTTCAATTGTGACTCTAACACTCTCAATATTTGGGTAAAGAAACTCCTCGCTGTCTGTTCGCACCTTATTCGTGAATAGCAACACAATCGCCTTCATGCTTTTTCTTGGCAGATTGACATTTTCATTCACAATGGTTGTGCCCTTATCCCATTCAGTGGTTTTCATCAATGTAACGTGTTCGTATGACAAACTACGACCACTTGCATAGCCTGACGTTATTTCATCAGCAAGCTCCTGGTTATCGATCGTTTCGTACTCAAGCTCGAGGTTCTCCAGAGTGTATCCGCCCACAACGCTACCGGATTGCGCCACCATGATGTCTGTGGCCTTCGGAAGTGTGATCACATACTGCAAGTTGTTGTTCATGCTAAAAGGAGCGTACAACCCGTGGTCGTTCATGATCTTACCGAGCTTAATCCGCTGCTTCGTCCCAATCACACCAAACATCAACGCGTCACTAACCTTAACAACGTCTCCACTCGTCGCGCCACTGTCATCCTTAGAAATTAGCTTTCTCAAGTTCTCACCACCAATACCATAGTCAATCATTTGATTTCGCACAGTGATGCTTTCCCAAAGGTCACGATAAACACTAGTGTAATTTTCCCCACTGTTGTCGTACACAGCTTCTCCAGCTAGTCTCACAACAAGTTTCTCACAAAGTAACTTACTAACATTATTCAAGAACCAGCTTTTGGCGTTTGCGTTCTTAAAGTCAAACACTAGACCCAACGATCCAGGCACCAAACAGCTGCTAACCTTGAGCTTTGGTATGTCAATGTAAAGTTCCTCACCAGGACTGACTTTATTAGGGTTCAACGTGATCACATGCTGTGTTCTCACCCCTTTTATGACACCCATGGTTGCTCGTCTAAAACCAGGGCTCAACTCTGCTGATGTGACGTTCATATACTTTACATATGTTTTGTCATCTTCGAAGCTGAGACCCTCGAAGCTGAGACTACCGTTTTAGCTTGTAATAGTCATACACGAACCACGCAAGTACCACCGCGAGTACCCACAGATTTTGAGCCAACCATGCGAGACCCTTCACACCCAACGTCAACGCATTGTAAACTAAATTAGCCAATCCAACAGCCCATGGACCCATCTTCATTATCGCGTTCTTAACAGCCTGTGCGAACGACTTTGTGGCCATAGCGCCTTTCATAGCAGCAGATCTCCCAGCGATAATAATTGTTGTTATAATTCCAGCCACTGAAATTGCCACAGCGCTCAACCCAACCATATTTTCTTTAGCCCATTCCTTAAATCTCTGAAACCTGTCAATGTCGATCTCTTGTTGCTCTCTAACTTCCTCTACTTGTCGTTGCTCAATAGTTCTGTCTCGCGCTTCTTCAAGCCCTACGACGCGTTCTCTCAACTCAAAGATAATGCTTTCGTCGTCTTCACCGTCTAGTTCACCTGATGTTGTATTTATCGCTTCTTGAAAGTGGTCTGCTTGTATTTGCAGCGCACCATCGTCACCTACTCTTGATTCACGCGACACACCATCACTTGGATTAAGCACGCCATTCAGCTCGCGGTTTTCGTCTGGTGTTAGCCCGTGTGTGTCAGCACGGTCCACTTTTGTTTGAATTACTGGGAAGTCATCTGGGATTACTTCTGTTGTGACAACTGTTGTTTCTGTGCTCTCAGGGATTTGACCAACTAACTGTTTGAACTGCTCGATCGCGTTTTTACTACTCACATCTTTACTGTAGATCAAACCTTTTTTCCCAGGTATTAGAATTAGTTTGGGTGTCCCTTGTTTACCATCTTTGTTTATCGGTTTTGAAAAGAATAGACCCCGATCTCGTCACATATGATCTGTTGACTACGCTCCTCGACGCGTCGTCACGACTGAGTTTTTTTTCGTACAACTCGCGTATTTTCTCATCTATTAGCTTGATTCTTTTTACTTCGTTTTTTACTCTATTTTCTACTTGCTCTTTGTTGTACGCTTTTAGCTCACCAAGTCTCCTCTCGACTTCGTCCGACTCTCCAAAAGCTGCGTAGAAACTTGTGTCATTGACGTCGCCATATGGCTCCTGTTCAACAAACTCTACTGATGGGACTTCTGTGTTAGTTCCCCCTATTGTCACCGTTTTACCATCGTCAGTGTCGATAAATGACGTTTCTTCTAGCCCACTTCGTCTTCTAGCTAGCTCACTTTTTTCCCTATACATGCGGTCGCGAACTTTAATGTAATTAACGCGAACGTCTCCCCTCCACACTTCTTCTCTCATACCATGCACCATGGTTATCTCGCTGAGCTCCTCTTCAGTCTCGATGATCCCCTCTTTTAGTTGCTCAGTACTCACGTCTTTGTACTCATCGAGGTTCTCCATCTCGAAGCCTTCCCCACCTCCTTCAGCCATATTACATTAGCTCACGTTTTGAATATCGCTTTCTGGTGTCCACGAATTATGTTTGCTCTCATAACCCAACCATTTGACCAGCGCCATCTTCTTCCCTTTGACTTTCTTTCTTTTCAACACCTTCTCAACTCTGTACACATCGTCACCAGGTTTCTTATTAACCAGTGATAATTCCTGTTCGTAAAATTTACCAATAATCTGTTCACCACTTATGTCCTCAATTTCGTACACATTCGGATCACCACGAATAACTTTCACCACTTTAAACAACTCTTCAGTGAAGTTAGCTTCGTAACCCTTTGCGAACACACTCTTGTACTTACTAATTCTCACCGATTGACCAACTCTAAACTTTGGTAATGGATTGTCTGCAAATTGGTGACCAAACAAAGTGGTCCAAACTTCACCCTCATTTGACTTATCGACATCCTTTGGCTTCATCATAATGCTTCGATTCACATTGCTATTGTAATTGCTCACAAACTGATCAAGAACGTCAACCCATCTATACGTTCCACGGGCATAAAAGTACTTCCACATAATGCTCTTGAGACTTCTATTAAAACGCTCAACAACAGCAGCTTTCTTATCACTCTTAGTGCTGAAATATTCAACACCATGTTCTTTTAGCAAACTTTTAACACCAACGTTATAGAACTCAAGTCCATCGTCAAATTGTGCTAACTTAGGTGTGACCCCAAACCGATCTTTAAAGTCGACCAACAATTTTCCAACAGCCTTAGTCATGTTCTTAGTGTCTTTTCTGTAAACTGCAATGCCAAAAGCGTATCTACTCAATATTTCAATGCCTGTTAGTATCCAATAATATCCACCATTCTGTTTTGAATACTTACTCATGTCCACTAGATCCATTTGGAGCTCTTCACCAAGAAATCCAACAAAGGTAGCACGGAAACTTATGTCTTCTCACGATGGGTTTGTACCTAGTGTAAGTGTCCTGCGCTGTCAACCATTCTTTCACTGTTTTTCTAGTTACTTTCAATCCGTCTCCCAACGCACTTTGATACAGCCTCTCTGCACCACTGTACCCTGTCTTAGGATTATAATAAATGTCTCTCAACCCTTGTTCTGTCTCCACACCAAGTTCCATATAATTCACACAATATACAGTTCCAATAACACCGCGCCAACATCAGCGTCACCATTGTTTGGTTTGACACGAAACGTCATACTTGAGTAAATACCTTTTTAAATTCTCACCTTGGACTCAACGTATGCGTAGCGCTGTATCCCCCCATCTAGAGACTGCTCGGTGGGCACTGGCAATGTTGTGATCACATTACTACGCTTCCCATCAGTGTCCACATTGCTCTCCGTCTCAACAGCGTCGCACGAGACTTCTACATACTTTAGACCTCTGTTCATATCGATCTTGTTTGGACTGTCGTGCCACTTAGCGTCTAGTAAAATTCCTGCGTCCTTCGCGAAACCAAGCAAAAGCCCAATGTCACCTAGCCTAAGTTCTACTCTGCTGTCGGAGCCATACCATATACGCAGAACTTTGACCCTACTTTTACCTGTGACCACCAATTTCTCCACCACGAGGTCTACATTAACCTCCTTAAGCGTGAGTCGTAGAGCTCTAACCAACGCGTCGAAGTCGTAGTGACCCCCACTCAATCGAGTTGTCGCGAGTCCTGGATACGGTATTCCTAATCTAGTGTATGTGAATCGAATATCATCACTGCCCGTCACATTATCATAGTTCCAAAACACAGTGGCTGTCTTGACTACAATGTGTGGGTTATCATGTGTGGCTACTACACTGTAGTCAAAAGTCACGACTTTCTCCACACCTTCAACGAGCACCGTCAACTTTTGAGGACTGTCGTCTACACGTCGCTTTTCAGTGTAGCCACCAGAGTCGTACCCATAGTTTAGACTCATTACTTTAGCATGCGTTTAACGTTAGCTACTCAAGCGTTGCATACAAATCCAACAATATGTCACCAACATCAACACCATTACCATCTTGGTTAGTCACATTGAACACTAGCTGCGTAAAAGCGCCTTTGTTTATCGACACCTTCGACTCAATGTTGAAGAATTGTTGAACAGAGCTCTTCAGTGGTTGGGTGGTGGTCAATGGCAACTCAACGATAACCTCGCTTTTGCTACCATTAACAATATTATCAGGTCTGTTCACAATGCTGCAACCCACTTGTACATACTTCAACCCTTTGTTAACATCCACAACGTTAGGGCTGACCAAACCACTACTACTCACCGTTGTGTTATCGTTGAACCCTAACAGCTCTCCAAATTTAAACAGCTCTAATTGTTGGTCAGTTTTTATCGCACACTTTGAATTGTGTTTGTTGGCTACTAGCTCGATAGCCCCTAATCCCTTCAATTCGTCAGCAATCATTTTAAAAGTGTGGTACCCAGACTCAAAAACGTGTTTGTTGCTGTTGTAACTTATCTCATCATTCACACCGGTCTCCACGTTAACGTAGTCCCAAAAGATGGTCGCTTTTTTCACTAGTAAGTGAGGATCTGAGCCAAACGTCAAAAGTGCTTCTGGTAGATCCACAGTCTCCGTTGGACCTCTAATCAACACTACAACCCTGACCATATAATATAGTGTGTGTTATGTAGATGCTAACAAAAAGAAAGCAAGGTGAACTAATTCTTCTTAGTGAGTTTCCAAACGCGCAACTAAACAAGTTTGAGTTTGGGTACAACCTCGCAGACGACAATAAAACAGTCAAGACCGTCGACATTTACTTCAAGTCAGGTCCAAAGTACTCTGACATGATAAACATAAAGTCATCAAAGTTCACGAAGAACGAGGGCTTCACAAAATTCCTTAGCAATACACCAAGATTCCCAAGAATATGGTCGAGCGATGGACGTGTCCCAAAGTTACTACTGACGGAGACCCACAAGAGCTACAGAGAAGTTGAGACGTTTCCACCATACGTCCTAAATTACCCAACCCACAATTTTGACGTCTTTGTTGACGACAATAATTCCTTCAAATCAGACCTACCGAGAATACTCATCGACACCAAAAGACGTCACAACGACAAGGCAATTGGTGGTAACGTTAACACAGTTTGGACTCTACTCGAGAGTTACTATCAAGCGATCGCAGGTATGTACATCGCTACATACCGCTCAGGGGTGTCTCTACAAAACTTAAGTTATCACGTCGACGTCCCAAAGCAAGTCGTGGGTCTCATGAGGTTTCACGTGTACTTCACCATTCGTCGCGTGATGTTCCGTTTGAGTAAGAGCCAAGTTGACATTAACAACATCTTAAGACTGTACCTCCCTGACTGGCGACTTTTGAGAGGACATGTACCATTGACTGATGTTGACAATAGATACATCAAGGACATCCAAGGTGATTATCGTCGGTATTGCCCAAGACACTCTGACGGGTTCACACCACTAGGGCAAGAACTACTAAACCAATCGATTGAAGTTTACATGTATGCCATTCTTGGAGCCCAAGCGAGGTCAAAGCAAAGCATCGTGGGAACTAGAGCTAGTGCTCGAGAAACGCAACAAATCTTTAGAGACATCATTGAAAACGCTGTGGTTCAGTATTCACCGAGTGTTTGGATCAACCTTATGAACAAAGCGATTAGTGACACCAACGTTAAGCTAGACACAGCTGTGACACCCAACACTTGGCTGATCCCCAGAAGCATGGTCTTGTTAAAGGACCCCATTGTTGGTTACAATAACGCGCTCAGAACTTCGTCTGAAACTGGGATGACATTTGGGTATAACGACGGGTTGAACTATCGAGCGTCAAAAGCGAAGCACAAAAAAGTCCACCAAGCGGCAGGACTTCACTTGGAAACTCTAGCTACGCCACCTGCAAAGAAAACAGTGGTCACCACCAATCAAATAGCGCAGACCACCTCAAGTAAGTCAGACACGACAACGCTGGCGATAGTGTTAGGGTTCTCAGCAGTCTCTAGCTATCTACTAACCAAATACACCTTGAAGTAGTAATGAGTCTAAACTATGGGTATGAGTCTGACGACCCTCACGATAAAATACTAAAGAGAACGAAAAGGCATCTGGACGAAGATCCTAAATTAAGTGCGACTGGTGGAAGGATGTCTGGAATAATAGACATGCAAGGCTCAGCGATAAAAAACGTAGCAGACCCAGTCGATGACTCAGACGCTACCAATAAAAGAACTCTAGAACAGCTACTATCAGGTTTCCTCAAGAGTCAGTCCTATAATGTTGTGTTTGACTTCAACGTTAGCACACACGCCTTGAAAAACGTGGAATTTCACACCAATGGTTCAAACAAAGTGAAAACCATTGGTGAAACAAGCAAATTAGTGCAAAACGACCCAACCTATGGTCCTATTATTGGCATCAGCAGTGTAAGCCAAAGTTTTCTGTCCCCTGTGCTAACACCAATCCCACTTGAGTCAGGTCTCCATTTTAATTGCCCCAGTATGCAATGGTGTGATCTCTCCATTTTTGTTGTGGTGAGGTTACCTGCTCGCACCGCTGGATCAAATTGGGAGACAATTATATCGAACGACGATGGTCAGTGGGACAAGTTCATAGGGTACAAGACTGGTATGACTAATGGACTCGCGTATGGTAGCATCCCAGCAATGGAGAGCATATGCACTGTTCCGAGTATTATTGACCTCACAAAAATGCATATGATATCAATACACTGGCAAATGAGCAATTCACATGTCAGGGTCAACAACATCAAGTCAACCGATTCAGACTTCGTAGCGAATATGGGAAAGATAGGCACACCCTATGGAACAATTTTTGGAATACATCGACCAAGAATACCACTCGCACCTTATGCATACCCATCGTTGATAGAATTCTACGGTGTGAAAATTGTGAGTGGTTACATGACGAACCGAGACATCATAATCATGGGTGGAGAAATGATGAAGGAATATGGTGTAAAGTAAATGGGAGCATGTATTTCGAGACCTCGTGAAACATATAAGATAAATAAGACGACTGATCACATGTTCAAAGCTGGTGGATCATTTGGCCGCGGTGACGTGACTCTCGAGCTCCACGCTGAGATTGGTATGAGGTCTAAAAAGACTTACGGCGAACCTATTATGTTACCAGAGTCAGACACTGTGGGAGTGGTAGGAGACGTGACCTAAGTTATGTAATGGGTTGGCTTAGAAAACTGGTTCGTAACATTAGAAACTTTTTCAGACGACGTAGAAAACTGAAGACTAATAAAACACACCTGCTGCATTGGTACACAACAAACCAGATCTATAAAAAACCTGACACCTATGTCGAGTAGTTTTTTTTGCGAGGCTATAGTAATGGCAACCAACTTGGTGCAATTATTCGATGGTCACCAAATCACGATGGCTAATCACAACGGTGAAATATGGTTCAAAGCAAGAGAAGTCGCAAGTGCTCTAGGTTACGCTCGACCAAAAGATGCAGTCAACGACCACGTCGAACCTGATTGTAAAATGAAGATAGAGCAGGCCTCGTTTATCAACGAACTTGGAGTCTACTCATTGACGTTCTCGAGTAAAATGGAGCGTGCGAAACACTTTGGAAGGTGGGTGCACTCAGAAGTCTTACCAAGCGTTAGAAAAAGTTTAGCCGACGTTGGTCTCAAACACAATCAGTTTAAAATGATCACCGAGTTCGATCTCCACACGAAAGTCGTCGGTTTTCTTAGGAAATATTATCCAGAAGCTATTTTGATAGCCGCTTGTGGTGAAAATCAAGACACTCCGAGTAAAAGAATAAATTCGTGGAAAAAAGGTTACCAACGTGGAACACCTGACTTAGTTATTGCTAATGCAAACCGACAGCACAGCGGGCTTGTGATTGAGTTCAAGAACCCGGGTGGCACAGGTAGGACACCCAAAGAGCAAGACTCTCTGCTACTCAGATATAAATCCGCTGGTTATCTAACACTCTTGTGCGACTCATACGACGACGCTATTACCACAGTAATAAAATATTTCTTTGACGTTGGGTTTCAGTGCTCTCAGTGTTTTCGTAAATTTAAGAATAAATCAGCGTTGAGTAACCATGAGAGACGCTATTGTAAAGAGACTTTTTAGACATCGAGTAATGAGTCGTTGAGACAACTGCTCTAGCATTTTTTAAAGACGTTTTTAACTCAGTAAAAAATATCTGCGAAACTTTCTCTCTTTATTTCACAAACCTTCTGACCACTGTGTGAAAAAACGTTTCTACTGTACATTGGACGCTTCATGTGACCAATGTATAAATTTTAAAAAAGTGGGGTATTCGAGAACACCCTTAATTTTGTGTGGAAGGATGATGACGTCTACACACTGCACGATATTGCTCAGCACCACCAACAAATGATGGTCCTGGATTATATCTCCAATTGAATGGCGCTTCAACAGTTGTTCCGCGAGTGTCACGACAAACAGCGCAATACGCTTTTAGAAATGTGATGTCGTCTGCCATTGGGAACAACGTGTCAAGTTCACCAAGTCTTTTTAAATGCTCTGTTGTTATGAGACCACAAATAATGACGTGAATGCCAGCTTTAATGTATTCGCGAATAATTGGGAGTAACCCAGAGTACCAATGGCCTTCATCAATGCCGATGACGTCGTAGTCAGCTATCTCGGAAGAACTCGGGAGGTTGGTGATTAACTTCGCAGGTAAACTGTCTGATCCGACAACAATGGTCTGACGATGTGTGGAGAACGCGTGGTCAGTTCGCCTAGTGTCGCCTGTGTTGTTCATGTAGAGGACTTTGAGCCCTGATTTACTTAACGTGATTAACCTACGAAGAGTCTCGGTCGTTTTTCCTGCAAACATGGGGCCAATCACGATTTCTAGTTTACCGAGTTTCTTCATGATTACTATACCTCCAGAGAAATGTTCTCTCCTGTTGCGGCAACTGTTGTTCGTTGTTAAATATCCGCTGAAGCTCTAAGTTTTTAAGGTGGGACTGTGAGCTCTCGTGTCTCAAGCGATACAGTGGGTCGTTGGCGGCCACACCGCATGGGTGACAGGTGTACACGTTTTCGTCTCTCGCAAAGTGTCTGTGGGCGGGCGAGAGTACGTGGTCCCTGATATCATCCGCACCCAGTATCTCATTACACCCCACCTTGCAAACGTGAACGTCGCGGTTTGCGGCGAGCTCTAGCCACGCTTTGGCTTTGGTTGGGCATGGTTTTCCACATAAGGGTCGCTAAGAACACTTGGAGGAAATTACCGAGTAATGTAGCTGTGGACCCACGAGGGTTGTTCAAGTAGACATCACTTGCTAACATAAGGTACTTGAATGATGAGTAACACCACACAGGGATTATGCCAGCTAATGTATCAGCAAGCTCGTTGGCTCTCTCCTCTCGAAGATCGATCCAAGCGTCGAGAAGATACCTCGTATGGCGGACCTGAGAGCCAAGCCGTTTTGGCTGCCCTTCAGGGTCAGGGTCGAACAGTGTGTATGTTGAGAAGTACTTGTTTAAGACGCTAGGCCCAGAGGTGTCTTGTGAGGTAGACACACTGACAAAGGCCGTTCTCAGCATGTTGGCAATATCTTCTTCGCTAATTTCTCGGGCTTGAGTCATTATGTTATACTCTCAGAAAAAACCCTAATTTTTAGTGCGTTTGGTCTGGAACTGTGAGATACCTGTGAGGTTATCTGTGAGACACCTGTGAGGTCATCTGTGAGTAAGATAACACGTGATAGTGTATTAGATGGCTGAGGACTCACAGACGGCTGTTGAAGCTAAGATCACAGCTGATGTGAAAAGTGTTAAGGTGAAGGACCCAAAGCGCGTCGCTGCTGGTAAAAAGTTGGCTGAGATATCGAAAGCTGCGAAAGAAAAGAAAATGCGTGAAATGATAGTCAACGAAGAACAGGGTGGTGAGTGGAGCTATGGTTATATTGTCGGAACACTTGGTGTTGTCATCGCCGCTGCTTCGCTATGGTACACAATTAGCAGTGAGAAAGAGACACAATTAGAGCCTGTGAGCACTGTGGTTAGCACGTCAGAAAATCGTAGAACTTGTCGTCCAGCGTTAGACACATTTGATTCTTGAACAAAACACACGACAATGTATATGGCTGCGATCGATCGAAAAGAACTTATGAACGAATTGTACGACGCGCTACTTGTTACGACTGGCGCTGTGGTAGTGAGTATGATTTCTAAAAAGGCTTTGGGAGAACCATTGGGAACACCAGAGACAGTGAAAGGCACAGTGAAACTTGCTGCAGCTGTTGGTGCAGGAACGCTGTTAGTAAAATGGATGCAATCGAAAAAGTGGATACCGACAGACCCATTCAAATCAACGTAAGTTAATGGTGAGTGTTGTGGCTGGAGGGATATTTAATGCAGTGGCTTTTGCAGGCGCTGGCTTTATGTTTTCAAAGTTCAATCACACAGGTTATGAAGCTGAGATGAAAAGGCATAACCATGCGTTGGAGCAGTTAGCCAGCGCGAAAGAAGCGTGGTATGAGAATGAGGTCGCCAAGAAAGATAAGATCCAACGTTTACGGCAAATGCTCTCAGATGCTAACGCTGACATCAATGACACAAACCATGCGTTGGAAGAACTTAGAAGCGTGATGACCATACAGTACAGCGGACGAGTGTTCACTGAGAGTCCGAGGGTTGCGGATTACTACCAACCGAGTGCGGAAATGAAGGAGTACCAATTGTTGTTTGTTAGCGCGCTAGGTTTGGGTAGTGGAATAGCGGTGTGGGTGCTAACTCGGTAAAAAAATGTTGGAGTAGTATAAGAGTGATGGACAAACTTATGAGGCAGATGAGCTACGGCTACACAATTGACGAAATCGCGAGTGAGACGCAAATTGAGTGTGGAGACACCCCTAGGCTCTACTACTGCTCGGATTGTGACATTATGAAAAACATGACTGACTGCGGTGGGTACACGTGTCCAAAGTGTGGCGACACCGAATGGGGTTACGTTCAGAGTTATAGTGACATGAGGCTCACACGACCAACAAGCGGTCTTGGTGGATGGGGAGGAGACTACGGAACGTTGTGAAGGGTGAGCACCTTGAGTTGATAAAAGAGGACTTCTTGAAAGTTGTCAATGCGTTGTACTCATGCAATTTGGTAAAGGGTAGAAATGTCAGCAGATATGGGTACTACATTATTAGGTTGTGCCACAGAAGACGAGTCGAGACACTCAAGAAGGTGTCAGACCTCAAAGACGGGAAGGTGAAAGACTTGTTTGACAACAATCTGTTTGGGGTGGTGTATCCAAAGTTGGGATGGTGTGAGAGTGGTGATCGCTATTACAACGAGTGGCTTAGGAAAAAAAACAAGTGTAGTATATAGAAGCCATGGATGACGTCACAGAAAACTCACTTGTTAGAAATGGTGCAGCCGTTGTAAATCCACTAACAGGTAGAGCAATCAACGTCCACGGGCGAGTCTACAATCAACTTGTTAGAGATGGTGTTTTTAGTGACACGACAAATGTCAGCACTATTAATCCGCTGACAAACAGGCGAGTTAACGTTGGCAGTCGGACACACAACCGTCTTGTCAGAAACCAGGAGGCACAACCCACAGTTGAAGACCATAGCCCACGGCTGTTGAGTCAAGCGCTGAGAGGGTTCACCAGGTCCTATGGAGTCGAGGTGGTTAACGATAGAGACATCAATCAGGTAAACGGCAGTAGAAGCGCTGTCATTAATCTTTTGAGACGTGAACTAGGTGAGACCAACGGAATGAAAGTGGTAGAGACAGTTAAGGTCACTTTTGAGAAGGCTTTAGAACTCGATAAGACCACGTACAAAACTGCCTACTTTAACAGTGAAACGTTTGTCGTCATTAACGAGCGTGACATCGAAGGTGTTGCCAACCGTGGATCGGAACAAATCTTGACACGGATAGCTGGGTGGCTATCTGAGGGGTCTGGATGGACTATCGACAAAATAGATGCGCACTACGTCAATATCGCTATTTACAGACCTCTGCATGGGAGTAGCTACATTGCGCTGCCAAAGGAGTTGCGCAATAGTATGAAGGGCTTGATAAACGTAAATAACGATGATGACAACGAGTGCTTTAGATGGTGCCACCTCGCACATAAGTTTCCTGTTGGAAAACACTCTGATAGAACGTCGAAGTACGCTAAGCATGTCGGCGAGCTGAATTATGACGGAATTGACTTCCCAGTCACACTCAAAGATTACAACAAGATCGAAAAGGCGAACGATATTAGCATTAATGTTTTTGGGTACGAAAATAAGCAGCCATTCCCTGTGTACGTTTCTAAGGAAGTGCACCCCGACCACATGGACCTATTGTTGATAACTAACGACGTAGGCAACAAGCACTATGTGTACATTCGCGATTTTAACAAATTCATGTACCGCCAGACAAAGTATAAGGCTAGAAAACACTTTTGTAGATATTGCTTGCAGTGTTTTAGTCGAGCGGACGTGCTTGAAAGTCATGTTGAAGTATGTTTGGTCATCAATGGGAAGCAAGCTATTAAAATGCCGCAAAAAGGTGCGAAAGTGAAATACGAGAATTTTAGTAGGCAGCTAAACGTACCATTTGTGGTGTACGCAGACTTTGAGGCTATCACACAGAAGGTGCACACAACAAAGCTGTCAAGCGAGTGTAGCTACACAAACGCTTATCAGAGACACGTTGACTGTGGCTATGGGTATAAATTAGTTTGTTGCTACGACAATGAGTACAGTAAGCCAGTAAAAGTGTATCGCGGTGAAAACGCAGTCAACAAGTTCATTGGGGAGATGTTAGAGATTGTCGAATATTGTAAAGAAACATCTGAGAGTCACTTTAACAAAGAAATGGTGCTGACTGATGACGATAAGAAGAATTTCGACGAGGCCAAGAGTTGCCATATTTGCAGTGTTGAGTACACTGGTGCTGACGTTAGAGTGAGAGACCACTGTCACGTGTCAGGTAAGTACAGAGGGTCTGCACACCGCGATTGTAACGTGAACTTTAAGTTGACTGACAAAATCCCTGTGATCTTTCATAACTTGCGCGGCTACGATAGCCATTTCATCATGCAGGAGATTGGCAAGTTTGGTCAAGACATAAATGTGATACCGAACAACATGGAGAAGTACATGGCGTTCATGCTTGGAAAAAACTTGGTATTTTTGGACAGCTTTCAGTTCATGAGTAGTGGTCTAGACAACTTGGTGAGGAACCTACCAAGGGACGCTTTCAAATACACGTCAGAAGTGTTTCACGATGAGGGGTTGGCACTTATGACAAGAAAGGGGGTCTATCCCTATGATTACATGGACTCCTTTGAAAAATTCGACGAGCGCGAGCTACCCTCCAAAAAAGATTTCTACAGCGTTCTGAACGATGAGCACATCACGGAAGAAATGCACGAGCGTGCCATCGATGTGTGGGACTACTTCGACGTTGAAAGTATGGGTGAGTATCACGACCTGTATTTGAAAAGCGATGTGCTCTTGCTTGCCGACGTTTTTGAGAACTTTAGAAAGACATGCCATCGTGAGTACAAACTAGACCCGTGTCACTATTTCACATCGCCCGGATTGGCTTGGGACGCCATGTTAAAGATGACTGGAGTAGAACTCGAATTATTGTCCGACATTGACATGTTCCAGTTTGTAGAGTTGGGTATGCGTGGTGGTGTGAGCTACATATGCAACAGACATGGCGTGGCGAATAATAAGTACATGAAAGGGTATGACAAAGCGCAAGAGTCGAAGTATTTGATGTACCTTGATGCCAACAATTTGTATGGATGGGCAATGAGTCGAAGTCTACCTACGGGTGGCTTCAAGTGGTTGACTGAGAAAGAAATAAAAAAGGTTAATCTATGCGACTATCACAACGACAGTAAAAAGGGCTTACTGCTCGAAGTCGACTTGGAGTACCCAGCCCATTTGCACGACCTACACAACGATTACCCGTTGGCTCCGGAGAAGATGGAGATAACCGTTGACATGTTGTCGGAGTACTGCACGAAAATCAAAAATAAGTTTAACGTGAGTGTTGGTGGTGTAAAGAAGCTGGTGACTAATTTGATGGATAAAAAAAAGTATGTGTGTCACTACGGAAATCTGCAGTTGTACATGGATCTTGGATTAAAAATCAATAAGATTCACAGGGTCCTGCAGTTTGACCAGTCCAAGTGGCTAGGCAAGTACATCGACTTTAACACAGTCAAAAGAACTGCGGCTAAGAACGCTTTTGAGAAGGACTTCTTCAAGTTGATGAACAACAGTGTGTTCGGAAAAACGATGGAAAACTTGAGGAAGCGTGTGGACGTAAGATTAGTGACCACTGCGAAGAAATTAGAAAAGCTTGTCTCGAAGCCGACGTTTGTGTCTTGCAAAATATTTAGCGAGAACTTAGTCGCTGTCCACAAAGTTAAAGAAACGCTGACACTAAACAGACCTGCATATGTGGGTATGTGCATACTAGACTTGAGCAAAACGCTGATGTACAATTTTCACTACAATTATATTATGAAAAAGTACTCTAGCGACACCTGTAGATTGCACTTCACCGACACTGACAGTCTGCTGTACTCAATCAAAACTGACGACGTTTACTCCGACTTTATGATGGAGTGCGAAAAGTTCGACAATAGCGACTATCCTGCAGACAGCCCATTCTTTTTTAGAGAGAATAAGAAAGTTATTGGGAAGATGAAGGACGAGTGCGCTGGGACGCCAATTGTCGAGTTCGTTGGGTTGCGCAGTAAAATGTACAGCTATTTGAAAGAGGGTGGAGGTGGCGGGAAAACCGCTAAAGGTATTAGAAAAAATATAATTAAAAAAGTAATCAGACACGAAGATTACAAAAGTGTGCTACTCGAGCAGAAACAATTGCGACACACAATGAAGACCATTAGAAGTGTCAAACATCAGCTCGGTAGTTACGAAATTAATAAAGTGTCGCTATCCTGTTTTGATGATAAACGATACCTTTTAGAAAATGGTATTGACTCCTACGCGTATGGTCACAAAAACATTGAAGTGAGAGGTGAGGCGACAAACACTGAAAATAGTGAACAAACGGACTAATCTATTATTAACAGGTGGCAATAATCTAATTTGCATAACAGGTGGCAATTTTATCACGCGTGAGACACTTTTACGATACATAAATTTGTAAAAATGTTTAAACGACTATTTTTTAAATGTGATTTGACAAATTTGTGAAAATGTTGAAACGACACTTTCTATTTTTTAAATGTGATTTGACAAATTTGTGAAAATGTTGAAACGACACTTTCTATTTTTTAAATATGCGAAAACGATGAAGCGACACATTCTATTTTTTAAATATGCGAAAATGACGAAGCGACACATTCTATTTTTAAAATATGACTGAAATAACACTAAATTTAGCGAAAATCGTGATTTGGTATAAATTTAGTGTTGTTCCGTTAGTCTCGCGTGTGTTTGACATCAATTGAGTAGAAAACGTGAGGGGTGTTTAGCTTGATTAACGATCACCATAGTAGTATAGAGAGTAGGGGTGCGAGCTTATTCGATGTTCTCCGTAAATATAGAATTACCGAAATGACAGCGACTTTTGTCGAACCGTGGTTTGACACAAATTCGGTGACGTTTCGGTAATTATATTTACGTTCAACATCGATTGGGCTCGCACCCCTACTCTCTATACTACTGGCATAACAGATAACGCATCTCCTTTTCCCAGTAAAGTTCATAGTTTGGCATTTTTACCATGCCCATTTTCATTTGTAGACCAATCAGCCTTTCAATTTCATCCTTTGTGGTAGAAATGCTGCTGCCTGTTTGTTGAACACTATACAAATTTGTTTGTTCAACAATGTTTTGAGCAATAGTGTCATCCCAAAACATCTTAAAATACGAAAAAGGGCTCAGTTCATCTACATTATCAGGTAGAGTAAATTCTGCCCCTGAAAAGGATACATCAACTGCTTCTGGTTCCTTCTTTTTCCACTTGAAAACTGGGGTAGTTTCTTGTTGACTTGTGGTATCTTCACTTTCATCATTATCGCTATCATCTGATTCTGGATTATCAGCTTCACAGCGTTCATTCACTGCTACTTCATCTACACATTCATCATCATCTTCAAGCTCCGACAGTTCAGAATCCGAACCAGGCAACAGAATATATTGAATCGCTTCTTCAGTGTTGTATCGAATTCTTGTCCGCTTTTCCATAATTTAGCAGTCTACAGGTTAAATGTAATATTTAGCTTTAAACACGGTGTACAGGTATACAAGCATTGGATGCCATCAAGTTCAATTTATACTAATGAGGATAAAGTGGATATTATACCAAAGTAAAGGCAGTTGGTTTACTTTTTTCTGAACATGTGTGCTCAGACTTAATTTATCAAATATTAACATCTTTTCTATACCTCAACAAGAAAGCAGACGGATATGTGGTCTCACTGTAGTATAATAATGACAAGAGAAGCTGAAAGACATCACTAAACGGGCATTGTTGCCAAATACTTTTGAACTGCCTAAGCAACGACATTGTCAAACTTTATCCCCAAACAATTGCAGGTATTTTAAAAGTCACATTTCTACTGTATTTATCACCTGCATTTATTTGGTAAAACACTTTAGCTATTGAAAACTAAGCTTATCAATACTTAGTAAAATCACCTTTAAATCCACAAAAACGCATGCTTTACATCGCATTTCAACAAAATGGCAGACAAGAAATAAAATATAAGGTGTAATAATACTTCATGTTAGCAAAGTAAAACGTCTTTTTGTTGCCATATGGCAACACTGCCTGGTAAAGGAGGCTGTAATGTACCAATAATGAGTGTTTTAAAAAAGATAATTACTCAGTAAATCATTCTCCAATAACAACATATCAGCAATAAGGTTTATTTAAAAAATGTCGCAATTAAGTTATTTTTGACGTGTTTAGAGTTATGAGAGATATATAGAACGAAGTTGTACATTGTGGGTAACTTTAAAAGCATTTGCTGGGCAATTATATTTTCAACAAGACTAATATATACACTTTTAGCTGCCTAGTCATAAGCCATCAATTAAGAATACTAAAGATGCTATATGTTTATGGTTAAAGTTTGACATCATTAAATAGACACCTTACCATAGCGAATATACTGTTGGGTATGTGAGAAGATATGCCTTGGCCATTTGTAAGCCTTTAAACCACCTACGCATCCATGTTTTCAGCTCTTCTAAGGTCAATGAAAATCCTTTTTTGGCAAAGTAAACGGTTTTCCTTTCTGTATCCGAGACATGCTTTGTGTACTCTTCTACGATTTCCTTCAATTGTACAACATATATATATTACTAAGAACTTACGGAAATTCAAGCTTCTAATCTGATTGTTAAATAGTCTAATTGTTAAAAAGTAAAGAATTAGACTTGTGGTAGTCACAATAAAATACAATTTTATTATATGGCAGTAGCGCTGAAAAAGTTCGGGCGAGAAAACTGCTGATATAGGCGACTTTATTATGGCCAACTCAAGCAGAACGAAACTGAGCAGCAAGATTAGAACAAAATGCAGTCGACGTCGAGAACTATGAAATTCAAAGATTTATTTTTCACAATAAACCACGAACACAGTGAAGAAAACAGCAACATACATAAATCAGTTCTCCTTCGAAATATTTCAATTGAAAAACATACCTAATTTTTTGTTATTTTTTGTTATTGATGTTGTGCTGCAAGTTGAAGCGAGATGTTGCACATGTTACCACCCACTCTTGCAACTTGTTGTGCAACAAATTTTGTTGCAACTTGAAGCAACATGTTGCAAAAAGTAGAAGTAACGTCTACTTTTCGCAACATGTTGCTGCAAATTACAACAAACAAATGTGCTGCACGAGTGGGCGGTTATGTGCAACATCTCGCTTCAACTTGCAACGGAAATACTCACTCACTTTATGGGACAACTCCGAAAACGATTCAATCACACTTACGGAAAGTAGGAACTTTATCAATACTAGCAAATGTATTCAGCCATTCGAAGATCTTGAAAAAAATAACAAACAACATATTATGCAATTGTAACATTACGATATTGGAAATGAAGATGTATTACTGTATACACTGTATTTAGTACATACAGCACAACTGTTTGGAATCATGTCATGCAGCCCGATGTAATTAAGTCATTTACTTATATATAATTGTTTTCTTGTAATTACTTGTTACTTAACAAATAGTTTACATTTTTCCATGTGTGTACTGGCATATAGATCACAAATGACGTCATACCATGTAAACAACAAAAATAGTACGCTAGGATACCTAGTCAAGTGGCGTAACTTGTGTTCTTTATACGGTGTTGTGTCATCTCTGATCTATAACAAGACACACGGAAAAATTCTATCTATTTGTTTTATACTATAACAATTACACAAAAGCGTTTTTTGGACAAATTGAAAGTATTTTGGACTTGAAACACGAACACACCATAATATGACGCCATCTGTGTGTTATAGGAAACAACGCACCCCGTATTGGTCTGCAATACTACATGTTAGCCGTGATCACCAATGAAAAAGTATAATGAACACTGATTATTGTATGAGTACTTACATGTTCATACTTTCTTAATCTTCCTGGCAATGTTATCTTCTAGTTTTGATAATGGACCAGTGGCGTGCTCTTCCAAAACAATATGAAAAAATATGCCAATTTTCAAATGTCTTTGTGATAACTGTACAATCATAGATGTATTTTCCAAATATATAATTTTTTCGCTTTTCTATTGTATTGCAACTTCCAGCATGCTTGGATCACATTTTAAAATACAACATTTATATTACACAAGCTTTCGCAAATTTCCCTGCGAAAAACGCAATTGCTTTTATAACTAAATAAACTTGAGATGTGATAAAAACATGCAGGAAGTTACGAGCCGAATACAGCCGATAAGTCATTGTTTTTAGCTTTTCGAAAATCGAGCAACTTCTTAAGTGTTGTAAGCATTGAAAAAGATTGTATGAAAAGATTGAACCGCACTTACCATCCTTGCATATTGCATGTAAAAATCAAATAACAACAACAAAAAATAACTTTGTACATGAACTGTAATAATAAGTATTTTTAGGAATTGTTTGTATTTTATTGGTCATATGTATTTGGTTTAGTTTAGTTAATATTTAAAGTAAATCGTTGTTCATGAAAAAATGACAAACACAAAAGTTAATTAAAACACCAGTTAATGATAATAAATTTTAAAAAGCTTACTAAAATTCACTAAAATAATAATGAACTGTATTATTAAATTTTATGACCAGAGTATTGGCAAACACAACAGTTGACACACCTTTTAGCCAACGTTGTTGTGGGCTTACATCTTTTAAGCATTGTTCAAGGATGCTGCATATTACTGCAACGAAAGCATGGAAACTTATTTTCCAAAAGTCTATATACTGTATGGCCCATGCAAGTAGAATCCCCTATTAAGAACAATATTATAAAGTTAAGATTACAATTATCAGAATATATGAAATTAAAAAAAAAAAAGAAGTAAAAAACAGATAATTATGGTTTGAAAGTTTACAAATGCCTAAACATTTCAGAAAGTTAGGTTATAATTATGAATAGTCATGCCATCATTTATTAATGTTATAGCTGTAGTCTGCAAATTATATGCACCTTATTTTCCTCCACGAAGGGAAGAAGACTTGTGAATCAACTCATTGTCGTAGGTTGGAGCTCCTTCAATTGGACCATGGTAATTAAATCTTATCACCCTACCAATAAGTCTAAGTAAAAAATAACAAAGAAAAAGCAAATAACCTATAAATAATTAATATAAAAATAAAATACAACCTTTGGAGCAATGATGATATTTAAGTCAATTGTCCTATAAATAAAATTGACCATGGTAATTATATTTGGCCTTAACCCTTTCACCCCAACACACGCCATTTGTTGTACTAACGCCAGACGATTTTACTGGCGTCAGTGGGAGACCTCCCGGAAAGTTAGGAGTGAAAGGGTTAAATTTTTTTTTCATTCAAAATTTATGATAACCTTTAAATTATCACTGGATAAAATTGAGTTTGCCCAAACGTCAAAAGTATATTATGTATAATATATATTTGTATATGAGGATTTTCATTATATATTTTATATATAATATAATTTGTTTTAGAATCAATTGTTAATGTTAACATATGAGTATATATTATATACCTTGCCAGTTCCAGTGAATGCAGCAGCTCTTGGTGCACTCATGCCTTCTTTGTTTGAACCTGACATAAGTCGCCTCTGTACTTGGAGAAGGAACTCTCCAAAGGGCTTAGTTATATCTGGGTCATCTACAGTACTGCTCAGAATTAACCTAACGAAAAACGCGTTCCGAACGACATACTTTCTGTTTTAATCTCGTCTAGTGAACATATACCATAACCAGTCCAGCAATCAAATGATCAAGTTAAATCTGTTTAGAAGTTTACTAAAGTGAGAAATTAACGAAGTCTTCCCATTAACTTTTTAAGCGAAGCCACAATGATGAACCGAACGCGTAAGGAACTCGTTCGGAACGCGTTCCGAACGCGTTCCGAACGCAGTGTTTGGTTATTTCTGAGCAGTACTGTATCATAACAACACACGTTGTCTTTGCAAGACTTTGTTGCATCTTCTTCCTTTAAAGCATTGTAATATTTTTTATGACTACAGTATAGTTATATTGGTCATTATAAAAATAATAACATTTAAAAAACGCAAGTGGTGATTGGCTGCATGAAAGCCATGTTTCTATGACTCTATGGAAACATGGAAAAATGTCCATGCCATCCAATACGCCATTATTCGCCATAAAAGCTGCATGTAAACGCCATTATTCGTCATCCAGTTAGTACGCCATCATACGCAATGCTATGATTATTTTCACGTTATAGCTATTTTCGACGAGTTATTTTTATAAAGGAAATAGAAAACATTTTTTCCTGTGTTCCCATAGAGTTATAGAAACACTTGTGGAAGTTTTGGGAGAACTCGAAATAGTGTGGAAACACTCGCCCTGCTGACTCGTGTTCCCACTACAATTTCTCATTCTCCCAAGTGTAGCGAAATATGAGTAAAAATATTGTTTTTACCACGTGAAGATAAAATTCAATTATTCAAGCCAAATGCAATTTTCTTTTTATTATATAGATTCAATGCAAAAAGCAGGGAAATTTTTTATCACGTTATCGATATTTTCACTGTGAGAATGTGGAAAATATGTCACTGCATGCAGGCCCGGATTAGCCACCAATCCAAATAAGCCATGGCTTAGGGCCCCACAGACCTGGGGGCCCCTGGCCCATATAATGTTCCTTTGTCATCTTATTTTGTTACACGTGTCTCTCATTGTTGTTGTTGGAGTATTGTAATGTGCTGTTTCTTCGAATTATTGCGATCAGATGATTGTAGTAAGGTAAAATACTCTCGTTTAGGACCTCCACCATCAACAGCAGGTTCATCTTTAAAAAAATTTTACAAGGCTTTTTCATGTCAAAGGCAGGATTTTAAAAAATGGCAATACTGTCTGAGAAAATAGATGCCTGTGAAACAGTTATCCGATTATGAGAAGGTTCCAAGGGTTCTAATTCCAATATGAGACTTTGCAAAGTAGGAGGTACATTATCTTTAGGAGGTACATATCTGCAGATACATGTACTGATAGGTTATTTTCCAACTCATACAAATTCACTTCTGGTGCATTAAAGAACCCTACAGAAACAACAAAAATGGAAATAATTATATACCTTATATAATTATTTATATATTTCTGAGGTATCTCTCAACTCTTCCAAAGTTGTTTTTAAAATGTTCTGTCGATCAACAAATATATAGTTAGTGTCCCCACTTAGCTGAGACGATTCATCACTGACATCCAAGTCACAACCGACCAAAACTTTCTTCTGCAAGTACTTTAACATTTCTGTTGGGTCAGTATTAGGTGGAATTTTGTTAATTACTGTTGAAAAAATGAAGGCAGTTGGGTTGCTGGCATTGTTGGTGCAACTGGCTGCACTGTTGGTGTCTCTGGCAGATTTGATTCAAGTGTATCTAGATGTATTGGTGGAAGTGGAGATGGTATTTCTGGGAATGGCAATGGGTCAGACTCTTCCTGGAACTCAGCATCAGCGATGTACTGTAATTCTTTTTTCATTCGAATGTACAGGAGACCTTGCCCAGCCAATTTCTTCACAACACTGTAGTTATACTGTGTTTTTGGGTATTTGGTTTCAAAGAAGAAACAAGCTTATCCCTTATCATTTCCTCACTATCAGAATCATTCAAAGTAACCATACCTCTGTTCATGACAATGTCCTTTCTTAAGGTGTCTCCTCCCTCGTCGTCACTGTCTTCTTCATTTGCTCGAAGCAATGGAAGTTCGCGCCTTCTTGTTCTTACTAGATTCAATCGAGGTTGAGGGAGATTTTCCAGCTCAGAAACGTTCATTTTTATTTAGTCGCCTGTATAAACCAGCATTGGAACTAGAAGACATCATTGATTGAGCTCGTAATGTTTCTCACAGCTCAGTAGCTCTACCAACCATGTTGGACGTCCCAGGCGAAGCTTGGGTCGGGTGAGAATTTGTTGTATGGGCATCGCTTGCAGAGTTTTGATCGATCGACAACAGCTGACTGCAGCTTTTGTTATTGTTTTCTTTTCCATCTTGATGTCTACATACCAGAAAACACAAAGTACTGATACTGTAACCGATGATCGGCTTGCGAAAGGGCGCGAAAATAAATCTGACCGAGCGCTCGGCCCAGTCTTCAAATATGAAATTATATGAATATCATGATTAAATTAAATAAATATCAGGATAAAATTGATTATTATACAACTGTATTGAAAAGTGTCCGAATAACGCTAAAAACGAGTACAAATATACAGCGATATTCGGACAGTTAGTTATTTGGATAGTTGGTTATTTTTATAGTAGAAAACCGGTTTGACAGATCGGCTGACGTGAGCACTGTTTATAATTTACCAGCAAACGTAGTTTGGTAGTAAAAAATGGATGACATTTTGGCAAAATTTGAAGGCGACAATGAATTTGACTGGCTTTCAAATTCAGAATTTGAAAACATGCTTGCCAATATAAACAACGAAAGCGTAGACGGCGAGGGAAGTGTTCCGACTAGAAATGACTCGCTAAATGATGTTGAGATTGGCGAATTCATAGAGAAAAACAAAAACACAAATACGGCAAAGAAAACAAAAACTGACCTGAATGTCTGGAAAAGATGGTCGGCCTCCATCGGAGAAGCAAGGGAAATCCAGAATATTCCACTGAGTGAACTCGACAGGCTTCTTTGTCACTTTTTTATTAACGTAAGAAAACAAGACGAAACCGAGTTCGAGCCAGGTACGCTCACATCTTTTCAGCGAAGTTTTGGTCGCCATTTGCGTGATGTTGGAAAGCAGTACTGTCTGTTTAACGACAAAGAGTTTGCGAAGTCCAGAGCAACTCTCGAATCAAAGCGAAAACAGCTACGCCAACAAGGTAAAGGATGCAGGCCAAACAAAGCCCTTGGGTTAAACCAGGACGAAATTGAGAAACTTTGGTCGGAAAAGCAGCTCGGTGACCATTGTCCAGAAGCCCTAATCCGTACAGTTTGGCTTAACAATACGATGCACTTCGGATGGAGAGCGAGAGACGAACACCGGAGAGTGCTGTTAGGAGACTTGGAGATGAGAAGAGAAGAAGGAGGCGAAGAGAGGGAATACATCATCTGGCACACCGAAAGAGGTAGCGGCGGCAAAGGTTTGGTCCTGAAAGGTATTTTAAGCCTCGGATCTACGCGACAGGCACTGAAAGATGTGCTTTGAAGTTTTTCAATAGCTATCTCGCCAGACGACCAACTGAAATGGAAAAGCCAAATGATCCCTTTTATTTGGCAGTAAAGAAGAACCCCAAAAATCATATCTGGAATACATTCCACTTGGAATACATTTACTTGGTAACTTCATGAAAACCATGGCTTTTGAAAACTTCATGAAAACCAGCTGCCAATCTGGAAGGAAAACGCACTAACCACTCGGCTCGCCGTACGATGATTACAACGCTGAGACACGAAAACGTGAACCCCCTTGATATCTCACAATTGTCGGGACATAAGAATCTGAAATCCATCGACAGCTATTCAACAGTCTCTGAGGAACAACAGAAAAAAATGTCCTTGTTGATCAGCCAACGCTCAGGCGGTAGAGAAGCGATGAAACCTGTAGTGTCCAACACGAGTCAATCGTCACCTCGGAGCTATAATACAACTGCCAGTACCAGTCAAGTCGCTTCAACTTCTTTTTCTGGTGCCGTATTCAATCACTGTACCATTGTTCTAGGCTCAAAATCTCCAGTTCCTGCAGCGAAATGCAGTAATTTTGTCTCTGTAATAATTGTCATTGTAATTGAGACGTGTAATTGATGACAATTAGTTTAAGACAAGTTGATCGATTAAGTTTATTAAATACTTTTGTTATGCTAAGATTTCAAACCGATCCATTGAACTTTCTCCATAAATCGAACATGTTTAGTTCATTTTGAAATGCTGAAAACATGCTGCTTTTTTACTGTTATAATAAAACTGTTGACAAGATAATTTTCAAACTGGTTTGACAAGTTTATTTTGTTAGCCAATCAAACTCGTCGTACGGGAGACTACATATGTACTTCATGTATGCTTATTATTTTGTCCTAGTGCAAGTCACGCTCCATAAAAATTGTTGATCAAAGCAGTTGTATAATAAATATCTTATTAGATGTTTTGGTATGTAGTATCGCTGTACATTTTTACTCGTTGTTTGTATTTTGACTCGCGCTGCGGGCTCGTCAAAATACGACACAACTCGTAAAAATATACAGCGATACTACACACCAAAACATCTAATAAGATATATATATCAACATTGAATATTGCTACGAATGAACAGGCATAGTCTGCGATCTTCTTCAGAGTTATGGTTGAAGACTTCGATGAGAATGCTGACTATATACAAAATATTGCTATTTACAGATGCAAAGTAATCAAAAAATACTATGAAAATATGCATTATCTTAAAATTCAAGAAAGGTCCATATACTTGTGGGAATGTCCGTCTCTCGTTGACAGTGTCATTGTCCATGGTAGAATGTAAAGACTCGCTTTTTCCAATCATTTACTCAATATTCCAGAATCTCTACATAGTTGGGGTGAATATCGTGCCTAGTGGTCTCAGCATGTTGTTTAATAGCCGATTCGTTCTTTTTTTGTCAAGTGCTGGGTTTGTGTTCTGCTCATGAATTGAACATGATTTGTACTTCACTTTATAGACAATGCCTTGAACTTGTGATTCACCAGGGCGATCTTTCGGTTTTTAAAAATATGTGCTAAAGTTCGTACAGTACAGTTTTGAAAAAAAAGGCCAACATAAGATTCTGTCATACCAAGTTTGCACTGGCTTTTGCGAATATTTTCATGTCTAAGTTGGAAAGAAAAATGTTCAGTGAATGTATTTTAAAGCAATGGTTCTGGGAGATTTTTAGATGATTTTTAACTTTATTTGCATGGCATGGACACTCTAATATTAAATTTTTTGTTTATGCAGTTGCGAAGTTGTCCATCACAACTGGTCATTCTATGGAAATTTTTAAACGATTGCATTGAATTATAAGGTTTAGGAATTGGATTAGTAGTTCTTTATTTCAAGGTTAGGACTAGAAATATCTAGACTAAAGACTAAAATAATCTGCACAGTGAATAATTATTTATTAGCAGTTTACTTCATGTTAGCACCGGTGTAGCGTACTAAAGATCGTCAGACCCATTCAAGATTTTTCAAACATTCCTGGCTTTCCAGTGATGCTGCCAATGCTTCTTCGTTCAACTAGGACATTTTCACTCAACTCGGTACCCTGTCAAATTGGTTAAAATGTCACATGTATGATAATATTGAACCTATTTCTTTTCAAATATATTTATATATTTAAGGCAAATCATTAAGACAAATTTCTTTCTCCCCCAACTTTTGGATGACCACTTTGCATTGTAAGGCATCCAAGGACAGGACACCCAGCCTACCCTTACCTAACAGGAGCATTAGTACAACTCCGCTTTGGAGTTTGTTTGGAAGCTATATGTGATAGCTTCCTTTTTCTGCAGAAACCCCAAAGACAATTGGCACAAAATGGTTTGGTTTAAATATGTGACATCGCCTTCAAAACTAAACAATATATGTACAGTCTAGAACATCAGATGCAGTTGTTAAAGGAACACAAGAATTGACTTGTTGATTAAATAATAACCTAAATGTTCTCCACAGTCAACAAAGTAATATCTCCATTTGTGACAGAAAAGAGACCGAGAAAACAAAGAAAGCTAGCCCAGAATTGGAAATGGCTTCCACTTCTGATGAAGTATAGAAGTGTAGACAGAGTAAATAAAAAATAATTTGAAAATTATAGGATTTGCACATGCAGCATTTGATTATATATTTACTCTTAATTGGCTGATAAACTGACGAATTTGCTCTTCAACCAAACAATTATTTTTTTCTTGATATCTTTTCTTTCTGTTTTCGTTTTAACATATTATTGTATTCGAAAACGGAATTAGGGTAGGGTTAGGGTTAGGGGAGGGTTCATCACAATGTGCCGAATGAAATTTTCTTCATCGGTCCACCTTGCATAAGTCACATCTTCGTTTCCAATGTTCATGTTTGTCAATCCATCCTCCACACTCAACACACCGGTTGTCTTCTTGCCCAACAAGTTGCAACATCATCTACATTTGCACGAATCTCCACATGCTTTTGCGTCGCGTAAACCGGGACAACGCGAGGGACAACGCTTCAAAATACCACTTGTAGTTTTTGTGTTTGCACATGTTACTTTTTCTTGCTTTCTCGGCATTTTCTTGGTCGTTTGCCTCTTGTGGTGATTCTACCAATGTGTCGTAGTGTCCCTGTCCATCTCGCGTGTACGTTATGAAAATATGTGTTGTTAAATTCGTCCGGTGTCACATACAGTAATCACATGATAGTTTGTAATGTTTGTCAGAATTATTAATGGTGTCTTTAATGCATTCACAATAGCTCTCACCATCAGATCACCCATATCTCCAGGAAATACCCCAGGTTGGCTGAATGTTTTCACAAGGTCATCATACTCTCTATCGTTAATGTTTTCTAAAAAAGGCAAGTTTTGAAAGAAAATGAAGCAAAATTACCAGAGGAAATGAAGCAAAATTGCCAAACAAAGCTTGAAACGCTGTGTACCATCATGGCAGAAAATACAAAGCAACAGGAAGCTGTTTTCAGAGATCGATAAGCTATACCTTACCGTGCCAGCCACATCTACGACTGCTGAGCGCACATTTTCGGTGCTTCGAAGAGTGAAGACGTATCAACGTTCTCCTACTTAATGTCTACCAGAGTGAATGTGATACTCTCGATCTTCGCAAGATAGCGAAGGAATTCGCGGCTTCAAATGAGCGAATTAAGAAGGTCCTTTTTCGGTGCCTTTGAGTAACCTTTCACAATTTAGACTAATATCCATATACATGTAGGGCCTGGTCACACTGCATCCGATAACGAAACAGAAAAAATCACTCGCCTATTACATGCATATTAGCAGTCACATTGTGGCGATAACGATAAAATTATCGTTGAAGGATAACGATAGCGATTTTAAAATCGCTTCACCAGAGCGATTTTTTCCCTCTGTACGATAACGATAAAGTTTTTAGCCAATTAAACCGCTAGTTTGTAAATTGACCACTTATTTTTTTTAATAACTTTATTTTTGGCATTAAATTAACTAATAATTGCATACACTATTAATACAAACATGTATGTATGTACAGAGGATATATAAATCTGAGGTAATAATAAAGGGTAAATCTAATGTAATATGCCAAAAATTGGCAAAGCACAAACAGGACTAAGTTCCATGCAAGGTGCTCACCAGTAAGATGTAAGTAATGATTTACAACGGAGGGAAAGAAAGGGAGAAAAAGAAGGGGAAAGAAAGGGAGAAAAAGAAGGGGAAAAAACTTACACAAAATACTCAAAATGTAGTTATTGAGTGTGAACTGAACATGTCAGGATTAAAGTTACTAACAGTTAAGTTAAAATAAGTTTTTCGTAGGTACGATTTAAACATGGAGATGGTATGATGGTATTAAGTACGTAATTCCACAGTTTTACTATTCTGATGAAATACGACCCTTGGAATCTGCTAGTTTTACAGTATGGTGTTTTTAGAAGAGATGCGGAGCCGGCACGAGTCCTACTTACAGTGATAGGGACATACTGTAAAATGTTTAGATCTGTGATATTATGCGTGCATTTATAATAAAGACTAAGTCTTTCATTTCTCTATCATACACTAGTGGGATTATATTTAGTGAAGTTAAACGTTCCGCATAAGTCAATTCCCCGCGATTTTTACTCAATCCATAACGTCGCTCTCCTCTGGACACCTTCAACCTTCTTTGAAAGTCTTCCGCCACTAGGACACCAGATCTCTGTTGCATAAGAGAGCTGTGATTTCACCAGACTCAGGTATAAAGCTCTCCTGACTTGGGTGTTCGTGATTTTGAAACATGTCCTTTTAAGGAGACCGATAATTTTGTTTCCCTTTGATACAATCTTCAATATATGGGGTGGTATGGATATTTAACCGGCTTCTGTTTCCTTGTTATCGATAGCACCTTACATTTTGATGAATTGAATTTCATCTTGGATTCAGTACTCCACTTTTCAAGATTGTCCAGGTCCTTTTGTAAGGACAGACAGTCATCGGTTGATCTTATAACTCTAAACAGTTTTGAGTCGTCTGCATACAGTGCTGAATTTGTTTCAGATGAAATATTGTCAAGAAGATCATTAATGAATATTACAAAAAGTAACGGTCCCAGGAGACCATCCGGAAGCCATGCCGTCAACGACCACTCGTTATCTTCTGTCGTTCAGGTAACTTTCGAACCACTGTAACAGAGATCCGTTTATACCATGTATTTTTTATTTCTGTAGGAGAATATCATGGTCCACAGAGTCAAATGCTTTTGAGAAATCAAGGTATAACATGTCCACTTGTTTATTCTGGTCTAAGTTTTTTTCGATGTCGTGTAGTACAGCTAAGAGCTGGGTCACACATGAGCGATTCTTAAGAAAGCCATGTTGTACTTGGTTGATTAATTCGCGAATAAATGGGTAGATATTATTGAAAATACATCTCTAAAACTTTGGAAACAATTGGCAACAGAGAGATAGGTCTGTAGTTAGTCGCTGGTTCAAAAGAGTTGTTTTTGTGGATGGGTATTACGTTTGCTTGCTTCCATTCAGTGGGTACACAGCCTGTTGATAATGACTTGTTAAATAAACTGCAAAGGCTGTACGATATCTCCTTGGAACATTCTTTGAGCAGTCGTGGTGGAATTCCATCAGGACTGTAAGCTTTTGATGTGTCCAAGTTGTTAAGATATTGCTCAACTTCATAATCTGTGATTTGTATGTTAGATATTTCTTCATTAGTTCTTAGAGTTAAGTTCGGATTTAGATTCTTAGCATTGCACTTTGGAAGGAAGACAGAGGCGAAATAATCATTAAAAAGTTCAGCTTTTTTCTTCGGTGCTGTCGCCGTTATGTTTTTATGGGTGATTGCAGTTGGTGAGTTTCTGTTGCGAAGAAAATATTTATGGTAACTTTCCAAAGGAATCCTGAACTTTCACCAGATATTCATGTTTTTGTTTGATCAAGTTCTTGGTTTCCTGAGTTAAATTTCGCAGTTTGCGCTTTCTTTCCTCGGTTCTTTTAAAACGAAATTTACGTAGAGCAGAGTATTTTTTTCTTAATTAAGTGTTTAACTTCACGATCAATCTAAGGTGGGGTATTAGTATCAGTAATGATTTTCTTCGGGACAAACTTATCAACTGCTGTAAGACATAGGGTTTTCCAAGATTGCCAGCATTTGTCAATATCTGAGTTATCAGATATTGCACAATCAAGAGGTACTCCCAGAAGATGTTCCCGGACACCGTTGAAGTTCGCCTTTTTGAAGTCATAGACTGTTCGTTTAACTGCTTTCGCTCTTTGGAAACGAATATTAATGTCGAATTCAATGAGGTAATGATCAGATGGGAACAGACCAGTTGGATCACTACATTCAGTGTTTGTAATGAGTTCCGGACAATTACAGAAGATACAATCCAGTTTATTCCCCCCAGATGAGTTGGACCTTCCGCCTTTTGGTAGAGGAAGTTATCTGTGATTGTTTCACAGAAAAGCTCTTCATTGAATCCACCTTCAGAAGTTGGCGATGGGAAGTTTAAGGACCAATCAATATTCGGTAGATTGAAATCACCGACTAAAATAAGTTGACAAGATTCGTCTAAACGATCGAGCAAGTCTCTCAAGTCTAATAGTATCTCGGTTTCGAAGTTTGGTGACCTGTAGAGAACTCCTAACATGATTTTTGAGCAGTTAGCAGGATAGAGTTCGAGCATCAGATGTTCACTTTGCGGTCCTTCAAGGGATGATCTTCTAGTTGACCGTAGTTCACTTCTTGTAGCAACGAGAACTCCACCCCCTCATATTATTCTTTTGGTCCTTTCTGTGAATGGTGTAGCTAGGCAGGATTTCGCTGTCAAGAATGCAGTCATTCAACCATGTCAGTAAACAAGATTTTGAAATATGGTCAACTTACTGAAGTATCGTCTGGTGACTCCACAACTGCTTTAAGACTACGCGCATTCAGATACAAAGTTCGTAAACTGTTTTGTCGGTTGAGATCAGTATTAGGGTAGTAATTTGTAGTCATGCTATCTGATACATGGACGGGGCCAGGATTCACCAGCACGTCATTCGCCAAAAGTACCAACATCAGCGGCAAGGACGACCTCTAACCAAATTAATCCATTACGTACAGTTCGGCGTACTGACAGCGATACTGAGTCCTTCCTCAAACGACGCGCTTGAGAAAAATAAGGAGGTTTTAATAGGTCCATTGTAGTGTATAACAAGGTCTTCCCTTCTTCCTTGGTATAACGAATAACACGAAAAACTAACCAGGCAAAAAGGATAATATACATTGCTCTTGGAAAGATCATGTCTGTATGCTTCATATCAGTGGAAACCCCCGAACACGCTGTCGGGAAGTGGAGAAAAGTGAAGAAAACAAAATCTCAGGTTTCTAAAGTCAAAGTTCAACAAGACGAGCTCGAGGTTGTATTTAAAGTACAGGCGAAAGTAGAAAGCCAAGGGACGACCAATATGACTGGACAGAAAAAAGCACGACTAACAGTTTGATAGCAAAAATTAAAGGATATCTATTACGGCTCGTAGAATACAGGAAAAATTTATAAAAATATTTTAAAACACAGTTGCTAGGCGACGAACAACAAGACGGGAAAAGCCAACCGTCGAAATACAAAAATGATGAATAATTCAAAAACCACACGGCGGTTAGACTTGAAAATGACAGGGAAGGATGAAAAACCAAATCAAAACAAAACTGTAATTATAGATAATCAAATGCAGAACAGGTGGCGAAATAATAAGTTCATGAAACGGCAACGCAGCAGGCTAATGATCAAATGATAAAATCCAAATAAAACCACAGGAAAATAAATCTTCTCAAAACAAAGTTTAACAGGACAATCAGCAAGACTTTAACACGGTATGTACTCCAAAAATAAAAGGAAGAACGGAGGGAAAACGTTGCTCGAGCAGGCCCAATTAGTTACGATGCTTCAAATTACACTCCTCTGCCTTTGCTCTATCTTGAAGTCCATATGTTCGTTTACATATTCTGCAACGAAAAGTATGGACGAAGAACATCTCACTCTCGTGGAAAAAAATGCTGTTATATGACAAAACACATCCGATGTTTAAAGACGCTCGTAAGAAGGGCATTTGGAATACAATCGGGGAGAGGTTAGGAGTTAGTGGTAGGTCTATATATTTTTATTATTATACTATTTGTATTCACAACAACAACGTCTGTTTCAAACACGTGCGCAACTTACCAATATCCACGAATTACTTGTTGAAACTACTATATAAACATAGTCATTTCCCCTATTTATTCAATACTATTTGTGTTCAGCGCGCCTGTTAAGAGGGGAGTCTGGGAATGTGTTTTTCCGCCGCTACAATGACGATCGAAGAGTGATTTATCCATATGTACTTCTAGTACGTATTCCATATAAGGAAGCTTGCCGACGAGCAAATACAAGGCACTCGTGGATGTGGGATTGTTAACACGTTACGATATGTTCGATTATCTGCTCTTTTTAAGAAAACTACGTTCGCTAGCCGGATAAGCTGTACGCATATTGTAAACAGATAATTTATCTTTGTTGCTGCCTACCCTCATCATCATCGGGGAGGCAGCACACTATTTTTGACATGCCTCTTGCGTTTACTCGTGCCCAGTCCTGTTACCGAGCTATGTATAGCTGACCAGATCTCGATTTGTTAAATTTTGCGTTTGTTTGTGTGTCGGCATACGTCATCCATATGTGCTCGAAAGTTACTCAAAAGTGCGCATGTTCCGCTACCAAGCTGCCTGTTTGTTTAAGTTCTCGACAATTCCTTCACAGGAAATTCACGGTAAGAACAATAATTATGTCTTTACTTTCTCGTGGAAGTATTCATGAATGTTTCAGTGGCCAGTCTCGAGGAAATCAGTGCTCTTTCATGAGTTTATCAGCGCTGTTAACAGCACAAGCTATTGGGCCTCCAGTTACGAAGTGGAACTCGACAACCATCGACAATGTCTTAGTACAAGGAGACAACATGTACTTGAATGCGTTTAACCATGATCTCATTCGTCGTCAGGGATTTCTGTCGTTGAACAACTTACCAACCGTTGTTTGTTGCCGTTGGTTAGAAGACAACTTGTCCTGTCGATCAGTGGTCAACACAAATATATCGCCCGTTGAGGCACAAAAATATTTGATCATCTACCCTTTGTGGTGGAGCTAGCCCGTTGAGGCACAAAACAATATTGATCTGCCCAACTGTATATGTAATAAACTGTGCATGGAACTGTCTTCAAGAAATTATTTACCTCAACTTTGTGAAAATTCAGTGCAATGGAAATTATTTGTGTGCCATGGATAACCATAATATTTGGTATGCAGTAAATACAATATTACAAGTTCTTTGGGAAAATAAAATACAAATATGGTTGCAGTTGACTGTGGTGTATTCCCGAACGACAATTACAGTATAATATGTGGAGTTGGGACATGTGCAATGAACTAATACATCACAAAGATCTTGAAAGTATCGCATTCTCAACAATAAAATTTAGATGATATAAATAATGGTGCAACAATATCGTAAACATCTGTTACATACCATTTCTGGTATTTATTTAGTCAGCGCCTATTTGTTTAGTGCTTGCTTTGCCATAAACATATCAGACACTTGCGATTCCGCTGACAGCTTTGCCACAATAAGAAGCATGATTTATAGTGGCAGTGATTTATCAGAAATTTGTCATAGTCATAATGTATACTGTGTATGCAGTCAAAAGCCTTGCCAATTATATTCAGATAAGTGATAGTCATTTGTAATTTAAGTCTGTTGTATTTAAAATAATTGATAGAAATGTGTACATACAACAGTGGGTTCATTTTTGAAATTTTATCAAAAATTAGGCTTCCCATGACTTTCGAGGCAGCACTTCCCTTGCGATAGTAACTTCTAGTTTTAATGTATATTGTAGCTTTGGGAGTTGATTATTTCTCAAGAAAACGTTCATCGAAGATAGCCGAAAGTTCGTGTTTTTGTTTACAAGATGGTATCCGTATTACGAAAATTATATTTTTGGGCATGTTCGATTATCCGCACTTTTAAAGAGAACCAAGTTAGCTACCGGGATAAAGCTGTACGTATGTTGTAAATAGATCATTTAACTTTCCTTTGATATATTCTATAGCTTTGGGGGTGGTTTATTTCTCCTTTGCCAAAGGGTTAGGACATTTGTTGTTTTGGGGTCGGTTATAATCCAGTTAACTAGGAGGCTGTTACGAGGGTTCAACGTGTCAGCTATTTGCTCGTCAATGCCTTCTATTTGCGCGTCCTTATAAGGGATACGTACTAGATACCCGTATCCAGGGCCGTCGCGAAGGGGGGGGCGTGGGGGTGTGACACCCCTGCCCCCCACCCCAGCACAACCAGTTCTGTCGGCAAATAAATGATTTGTCGGCAAATTAAACTTTTGTGGGGTTTGCTATAACCCGGGCGATGATAACCCGGGCGATGATATCGAGGATGAGCATGAAATATTGTTGGTCACCAGTCACATTAACTGGATAACATCAAGTGAATCGAGGTATATATAATCGTCAGAATTTTGTCACTTAACCATGAAATAACCGCTAACCCCAAAAATACTTAGGATCTAACCCTAACCCCCCACCTTAAGTGTCTTCCTAACACTCCGATTCCCATGATGTTTTTATCCAGTTAATGTGACTGCTGACCGACAAGATTTCATGCTCATCCCTATCATCGCCCGGGTTTTTGTCGGCAAATCTTTTTTCGGCAATTCGTCAGACTGTAAATTACTGTTCGAAAATCGAAATCACGAGATATACAGCAGAGTAACTGAAGTGTGATTAACGCCAGGCCTTTCTATACTATTCTTTTAGTTAAACCCCACTTTCATTGAAGCCAATATACTGATAGTTTCATCTTTCCTGTGAGTCTGAGTTTTTGGTAGATTTGGTGCTTTGGTCGTTCATGTCTGGGTTTATTGTTTTTGAACGACCACACCCGGTGACCACGCCCATTTGTCGGCAAAATTAATTCTCACCCCCTGCTCAATCCCCTTCGCGACGGCCCTGCCCCTATCGATTTATCGCTGAAATGTGACCACGAGAATATCGTTATCAGATGCAGTGTGACTGGGCCTGTAATCTCTGTATTCTTATGTCTGTTTCTTTATAGTGTTGAAATTAATAGAAGTATTAGAAAAAATGTAACATTTTATAACATGATTTTGAACAAAATAACATCTTGGATATTTGGAATTAAATATTATATACCTTTATGCTTTACATAGTTTGATAAATACCACGTTTTGTTAATTTGTTTATTATAAGATAACGTGAAATTCACTGTAAATTATGATATTTGTTTTTTTGTTTTTGCGTAAAATTTGAGCAGCGCTTACCGCAAAATTAGTTGTAAACGTTAGCCTGCGAAGCAGGCGTTTAGGGGGAGGGAGCGGATAGAACGCCTGCGCTAAAGACCCATGTTTTTGGATTTCTACGTCCACCAGAAGACGCTAAATTTTGATAGGCTAACTCAACTCGTTATTATTCAGGGTTTCCTGTCAGAAAATAAACATTTAAAAATGGTGACTTTAGAAATTAAAAGCAGTGTTGGTAGATGATTTTCTTTCGAAAGGTTTAACTGATCTTCAGTTCGTTGTTGGTCGTAGCTTTAAATTAAAACAGGAACAAAAAGGGAGCTGCTGTCAGGAAAATATATTTTGATGGTATAATCAACGGGATTTGGGAGGAGTTTGATTATGGATTTAGTAGATTTATCAGACGTTCATACGAGTGCGTGATTATCAGTCGGCAGGGGAAGCAGCTATTATTGTGATGTCTACCTTGCCCATGTCTTCAGGTGTTCCAACAGTGCTCTCTGGGCCTTTGGAGAATTCCTTCAACGTTTCAGAATAAAGAGACTTACAGCTAGACGTATATAAGTGATGGTTTCTACGTTGTCTTGCCTATGAAATTTCTTGGCCAAATCCCATTCTGGAGTTGCGGGGTGTTCGGTAGTCAAATGTCGCTTCATTCTATCAGGGCTATTAATGTTATCAGTTGAACATTGCTGTCTCCTTCTTTCGCATATGTTAATACTGATTTAATGAAGTTATAAATTGAAAAGCAAATATTTCCTTTT
This sequence comes from Chrysogorgia sp. JL179-B06, assembly GCA_035772405.1. Classification (NCBI taxonomy): domain Eukaryota; kingdom Metazoa; phylum Cnidaria; class Anthozoa; order Scleralcyonacea; family Chrysogorgiidae; genus Chrysogorgia; species Chrysogorgia sp. JL179-B06. Next base: position 239,424 of record JAYKKM010000472.1, read on the forward strand.
TTTGCCACAAGACCTACAAATCTGCTTGCAGAAAGTTTCACTGTGTAGTAATGCAAAGCCGATTGATTCACAAGCCTCAGCCAGAATCAACTCTGTGCTTCTATACCTACACGATTGCTTGAACAAATTTTCAAAATAAATCTTGTTTACACCAGATGCAGTCAAGCTTTTTACGGAGTTTCAGACATGGATATTTCACCATTCTGCCCGAAGTGAAATGTTTTAATCATTGAGGAAAGCCTGCTAGTCGCTGATCGGTTGTTTTTGACAGTTCTTAATGTGGGCGGAAACCCAAACCATGGGTATTTCGTGCAGGCGTTTCCTCTCCACTTCGCCTTTCCCCTCCCCCTAACGCCGCCACGTTGGCTCAGATTTTAGGTGTTAGGAATCTTATAGTTGACCCTATCATAGGCTAAGGGGGCATGTTTATTACATGATTGACTGATGACTCACTATACAGATTGCAGACTATACAGTACTGTATTACAATTTATCCAAGATCATCTTCAATGAAGTTGCCGTTCCGCAGAATTCCACCATCGGTTGACAGCAGATCTTGGTTGGAAATCTGCTAGTCTCACATCTCGGGAATTGCATGATAGAGAACACCGCCAATCCGATTTTACTCTTTTCATAGTTGAGAATCCTCTTTCACATGAAGAATTAGCTAGTGGATAGATAGCCGTTAGGTGTATCACCTTCATGATGTTTGAGTAATTCTTGATCTCTGAATCTTCTTGGCTTATTCTCTGCCATACAAGAAGTGGGTGTTTTCTGGGGAGATGAGTATTGGATTTAACATACATTTTCAGTTCTGACCATTCAGTAAAAGCTGCTGGAATGTCACATCCACAGTTTTGAAGAACAGTGTGAAAGTGATCTGTAATTACCATCAACTCTTGAGAGCCATAATCAGCTGAAGTAGGTTGTTGAACATCCTCTTCATCTTCTTCATCATTATCTTCAGTTTCGGTGGTCAAAAATGTTGCATGATGAATATACTGGTTCATACCATATCTATAAGCACACTATCAAATTCTGGATGATTTTGCTCTTCCCAGTTTGGTATCTTGCCCATAGGCTCGAACTGGCTGTCAAGGACTGCTTCAAAGGACATATATGGACAAAGTAACCGATGTTTTATCACTAATTTACAAGTTCTACAAAGGCTTTTCCAAAAGAAACAAAGAGGTCCAGGATATTGCACAGGTCATGGATGAGCACTTCTCCAAGGCCAATGGCACAAGGGTGGGTTGAGTACAAATTGAAAGCAGCAAATAAACTTCTGCAAAACTGGAACTTGATTATCATTCACATGGAAAATTATGCAGAGGATGAGAGTAACAAAGCTGACGACAGAGCCAAGGCAAGGGGGATCCTCAAGAAGATTAGAGAATATAAGTTGGTTTGGTTTCTTCACTTCCTTGTTGATATACTCAACGAAATCACCAGGATAAGCCTATTGTTTCAAAGAGAAGATATTACTCTCCAAGTGCCATGATTAAAGTGAAGAGCGCAAAGTAGAGTTTAAATAATATGATCATTATTCACGAGCCAACCTTCAGAAGTTTCAGGGAAGTGTGAATGGTGCCATCTACAAGGGACAAACCCTAACTTGTGTTGTGGATGATCAAGTTTTATTTACAGCCAACACCCATGGAGCATCACCTCAATAATTATAATAAATACATACATGTTTTTCACAGAGGTCCTCAAATTTACAAGCAATAGTAACAACTAAAAAACTAAGATAAAAAGAAATCTACAATTAAAATGGTTTATGTTACAATTGTCTATGGATGTTCAATTATAAAAAATCCAGTAAAATGACTTGATCTTAAAAATGTTAATTGGCACAGAGTTTCGTGTTACCTTCATCTTTCAACAACTTAATAACACCATGACTATCACACTGGTACCATCGGAACCAAAACCGACCAACTTCTTTTTGTAGGCAATACTAGTAAAGCCGAAATCTTGAAAGGCTTCATTGATTGCTTGGATAATGCCATTTTCCTTTGTGTTTGGTGGTTCAACAATCTTGAGGTATTTGACTTTTGGATAAATACTCTGATACTCTGACCATCACAATTTCCTTCTCTGACTCATTTCTGAGCCATTACAGTAAGCACTAAAGTAATCAGCATTATGCAAGAGATCCTTCAAGGTATCATGGTATAGATCCCACCAATTTGAGATATGAACTCTTTCGCAGCTCTGTTATTGCGGTACGTTTCGCCAACTTGACTCCATTCAAAGCTTGAAGTTCCAACACATCAGGAAAATCAGAGTATGGACTCCGATCGAAATAATTTCTCCATCTTCTCTAAAGTGTTTCCATCCATTCTTTGGAACACAAGTTCAAGAGGATTTAGTTCATTATGATCTTTCTTGTCTTTAGCCAGCTTGGCCCTCAGATTGTTCATATGATGACAACTTGTGGAACTTCAGACTTTTTCTTTACATTTTTGCTGCCCAAGACAAACTGTAATAAAATATGTAGCATAAAACACTAGTGAAATTTTAATTCTTTAATATACTTTTCAAGAACTTTTATAAGTTCAATTCAACATTACAGAAAACATACATGTGAGATTATGAGGAGTAGGAGCAACTGCGGAATTGCTTTAATATTGTTGAACATTGAGCAAATGAAACACCATTTGAAATTAAAACTCTTTACAATGTCACTTACCGAAGACGATCGTTCAGTACTGAAGTCACGACATGTTTGACACAAGATTTGTTCTACCACCTCGGCATTTCCTTCGGCCAAGCGAGAATGTATGTCCAGGGAAAACTCCTTCTGCCACTTCAAAACAGTCTTTTTGAGCTGTGTTTTCCTTAAGTGCTGCTCCAGTTTTTAGGTTAGAAGATTTTCCTGGGGCTGATGTTTTCTTTGGAGGTTCATCTGTTGAATCGGCTGTTTCGGCGGACGAAGTTTCCCTTTTTCTCTCAAAAAACTAGAAATTTTATGTCATGATTTATTACTAAACTTCGAGGAACAATCACTTGAGCATCTACTCCACGCATGAAACCGTTGACTGTGATGAACCCAGGCTCTTTCTTGCTTTCTGAAACGTTCAAAATACGCGATTGAGGTCATACTCGCAAAACTTTGCTCGTGAAATGTTTTCTTACTCACTAAAACTCGCCAAAACCAGAATTTCACTCGCATTTTGCGAGTTTGCAAGCGGCAATGTCAAGCTTTGGCCCGACCATACCTTGAATGTATGATCTGCCATCAAACCAGTTGCTGTAGTTAGATGCATTGCTTCTTCATACAGGTTCTTTCAATCTTAAGTCCTTTAAGAAAATATCACATAAAAGATCATAACTAGGAGTTATTGTCAGTGTTGTCATCTTCTGTCTGTAAATATTCCAGATATCTTCATAATCATGGACATCAGGCATTTTATTCATCAAGGAATCTTCCACTGTACGAGTCCGTTACCATAGGGTTTTGTGCCAGTGAAAACGTTCCTTCCTTCCTGCAGTTGCCTCTCTATGTAATTTGCTTGGAAGTGATTGAATGAAATACCGTTGGACACGGAATCCCTAAGCCGTTTTGCAAATGAAATTGTTACTGCACAGTTAATTAAAATGGCCGGTACAACATTTCATTAAGTCACCATGCACATGCCTAGATGTTCATGAATTGCAATAGTAATTTCTGGTAATGAACTGGCCCGGCATTGTCCAAGATTACACGTGGGTACAAAGCATTTATAGACGCATGAGTCCACTGTTAGGGAATCAAGATAACATTGTTGTGTTGGGGACGTGAAAAGATATCTTCATACTGTGACAGTGGATCCTACAGATACACATTTGGCAATGTGTATAGTGAAGGGTTTGGTTTTTCTGTTATTCTACATCTTGTCAGATATAACCTATACCTATTTACAAAGCTAAATATATTTAAAATTAAACAGTTAATAAGAATTTTGAAACAATTTGTATTAATCTTTAGAAAGTCACTAGACTTATTTCTACATTCATGCTACAGTGCTAAATTATATTTAAAAATTAGACGGTTAATATAAGAATTTTTGAAACGATCTGTATTAATCTTTGGAAAGTTACTAGATTTATAGATTTATTTCTAAGTTCATATCTATTAACCTTCTTCTTTGGCAATAAGTTCCTTGATGGGTGCTGTTCAATTTGCGCGACCTTGCTAAAAAGTTTTCTATCTTGCTTTTCTAACAGTTCCTGCACACTAATTTCCCTCGAAATATATTTGCGTTTATAACATCTTCGCAAAAAGCATTCAATTTTTGTAAGTTCAGATTTAGAAGCACCATATACTGGAAGAGCATATGTAATATTTGGTAGTACTAAGGTAATAAATACATGATCAATCTCTTTCTGATTATAGCCTTCGTTGCGTAATGATCTTAGGATGAAAAGGCACTTGTTAGCCTTTTTTAGTTTTTCATAAACATGAATTGTAAATCTGCTATCTTCTTGGAATGTGACTCCTAACATAACGATAGATGGCTTTTGAGGGATACCAGACACCAAAGGAAACATTTCAGTGCAACCTTTCTTCCGAATAATAAGCTCTTTACATTTAGTAGGATTACTCTTCATACAATTACGACTTGACCACTCCAAAAACTGTTGTACCATCTCGTCCGAAGTGTCATAGACTACAAAACGCTAATATAGAAAAAATAAGATCATGCGTTGATGAGAATGAATTTTGTAAGTCAGATCAGATGGATATACTGTCTGTTCAGCTTCAGTTAAACTATGCTGGCCACAAATAAATAATATATCCAGTTCCAAAAATCATGTTATTGCCCTATTATTTTTAACTGAAACTGAACAGATATACCATAAGATATAAGGAATATATAAACTAACCTTAGCCACAGGTTTTGATAGTCCACCAAAATTAAGAAGCCGCTGCAATTTGTCGGCTACATCTTGAAACTTCGGCATCAGACCTTCATGTTTTGATCACTGATGATGTGCTACATTATCTCCGTTTAATACCTTGTCGCATCGCAAGCAAACGACGCGATTTCGATTTGATCGTTCAACTTTCCTACGTTTCATTGCATGGCAGCAACTAGTGAATTCAAAATTTACACAACTTTCCCACAATTAGTCAATTATCCGTTCAAAACTCCGCTGAAAAGTGCAATGTAAGTCTTAATGCATAAGAAAATATACACGTGCTATATAAACAAGGTTTTCTTAGTTATCTTATGGTGTATCATATTTCAAATTTAAACAACTGTTTAAAAGCGTGCTATTAAAAGCGAATTAGATAGTGATAAACAAACAGTAATTGGCATTGTGTTTCCTGCTTAGAAAGTGTAGTACGTCGTGATCGGTTCGCCTTTCACATTTTAACAGATATATCTACCTGATTTTTTACCTGATTGTCACAAAATACCTGATTTTTTCGCACTGTCTCAATTGGGGGTTGTAGTACCCCCCGCTTGCTACGTCCCTGACTGGTTTGAGTGTCTCAGGACATTTTCTTGTCATTACAAAGTCGTTTGTTACTCACAATTGCATTTAATTTGTCAAAAGCATCTGTACCTACAATCAGTGACATTATTATTGGGACACTTCACTGAATATATTCATTACTCCCCCTTGCTCCCTATTCAATGTTTATTGTTGGATAAAGAAAAACACATTTCTATTTCATCGTACCATTGTTGTTTGTTTCTCAACCGATTAGTACAATATTGAAAGGGGGGAGGGGGGTTCAAAGGGTAAAGTTAAAACATTTTGGTAAAAAAATGATTCATTTGACGTGTTCCAGGTTTTTTTGTCACTGATTATCTGATTAAAAAACTTCATCTATTGCATACAAATTCCGTATTATTACATTACAATTATCAATAAAAAATAAAGTTTTTCGGTTTGGGACATTAACTAGATGTGCTAACATTATTTTAAAGCAGATGTTCTTTTTCCTGGAACTTTGTTTCTTCAATGCAATTAAGCAGAAATATGAAACCTTCATGACGTTAGTTAAAGCACGTACAAATACAAAGTTATTCCTTTCATATTAGAATGCCACATGGGCATTCGTAATGATACAATCTATTTTCTATGACAAACTGCTACAAAAAGCTATTAATAATATGGAATGTGGTTGAATTTCAGTCACGTAATATTCCTCGGGTGAACGATATGGCGTTTATGTCAATCCTTTCACATGTAGCTTGCACATGTTATACTCCCTTGCGTTATATTTGCTGTTGAATTTTTGATATTACAATACTAGTGGTTATGAACAACCAGTATGAACATTCTTCATTGCGCACAGAATCAGTAGAACTGCGTTTGAGAGAAACGCTCAAGGTTTATATGGCCATTTAAAGTCATTGAAATCGTTTATATAGAAAGTTCTCAATTTCTAAACTAAACGCTCGCAGGCACAATAACAGGAAATGCCCTCTGAGCGGCATATTTCTCTCCCTAGGAAAGTTCATCCCAATTAACTCTTTCCTGACAGGCTAAAAAACATCGAAAATTGAACCACCCCATTGTTCTATTGATATCTCTTGAAATAACCATAACTGTTGCAAAAGCTATACGTTTTCCGAAAGCCCAATAAACCGGTTTTTACTTGTGCTTTTAAATTTCCCAAACAAAACACATTATGTTAATATAAATTAGCATAATTATCATAAATCAGGTTAAAAATTTACATTTTTCTAGAAAAGGCCATCTTGCACGCCCGCATAGCATCTTGAAAACTCAAAATGCCACCAATCGCAGAGTTGTTTATGAAATCAAATCAAACTTGGCGTGTGCGTGGATCTCATGTTCCTGGCGCTTGTCGATTTTTAATCTTGCGTTACCGTGTGCCGTGTCTTTCGATTGACGATTTTGCGGGTCTTCTACAACCCATTTTGACTGGGCCGGTCAGGAAAGAGTTAATATACAATGACTGATATTTTTTCGCATCGATCAATTTTATATTTTCGCCTGAATTTTTCATCATCGTTGTAAGTCGTCTAAGCAACACACATATCAAATTTTAAGCCAATTTGGTGAATTATTTCCTACATTTCTAAACAGTGAATTTTGACCTTTTTGACCCACATGCATAGAAAGTATTGTCTTACGCAAAAGCTCAAGGATATAAATGAATCGCAGCTGGAAACGTTTACCGAGACCTGTAAACCCGCAAACCATTGCAAATATTCTCTCCAAGATCATACACAGATGAGAGATCAATCATGAAGACGGAATAGACAGCCGAAGGACCGACAGGGAATATTATTATGCTGTGTTGACAATCCCGTGAGACTCCGTAATATTTAATATCATTATGAAACAGTGTTTTTGTCCGATTTAAATCAATTCTATATCAAAATGATCACTCGAATCTGGCGAATCGAACGCTGTAGGCATTGCAAATATTCTCTCCAAAATCATAGACAGATGAGATATCAATCATGAAGACGGAATGGACAGCTGAAGGACAGGGAAATATTATAATATGCTGTGTTGACATTTATCCCGTGAAATTCCGTATATAATATTTATCATTATGAAACAGTGTTTTTTTGTCCGATTTAAATCAATTCTATAGCGAAATGATCACTTGAATCTGGCGAATCGAACGCTGTAGGTTTCGTCTACTTAAAATATGAAGATCAGATGTTAAAATCAAAGTACATGGCTTCAAGATCTATTCGTCGTTTACCCGATGATTTAATGAGGGCGGGTTAGCCACTTAGCCCGCGTGCAGACGCCTGAATTTTCTTCGTCCCCTCATCAATCTTGTATGTATAATCAAAATAGCTCTCACAGTTCTAGCCCAACTCTACGTAACTACATTGCTTCTAAACGTCTCCCACTTCTTTAAACGAGCACTGCACAATGCCTTCAGTGCCTGATTACAGAAATCAGTAGCCCGAGTAAACGCCTACACAGGCATCTTGTTTTACTGACAATTGTAATTTTGTCAATGAGCAACTATATTATTTATGGGAAGCTCTTATTGTCTAGTGATATTGAATTAAACCCATGCCAGGTCCTGTGTAAAATGAAACACCTTTACATTTCATATTAGAACAAAGATTACATTGTTGTTTTGTGGTTAGTGGTTATTTGCATGGTTGAGTAGCACAGCGCTATGGTTATACTAAAAAACATCGTCCCAAAGACGCAGCTGTACGTTAACTCTATATGATCTAACGCCGACCATCACGCTTATTCCCTTTCAAAAACGATTTAAAGCAATCAATCAAAGTTGCGAAATTGCTATACTCTTTATATATATATATATATATATTATTTTCATTGGTTGTTAGTCATAATCTTTTGGAGGAGAGATGTACAGATCCTTAGGAATCGCGCCTACCAAGCTTCACATCTTACATCGCATATTAGAACGACGACCAACTATTCAATAATCGATAAGCATCAGATAATTAAATTTGAGATCAAGTTTAGTATATGAGGGTTAGATCATCGATATAAAATTTACGTAAAAACCCAATTTAAGTAAAGAAACTCTTGTCAGTTAAATTGTTTTTAAACCTTAGCCGAAAATATAGCAAAGCAATTTAAATGAATAGTCTTCATAGAATCAATTATTAATAGTATCCTTGATTATCACAAGATTCCCAATTTGTCCCTAAGGAATTATGCAGGAAAGTGATCCAAAAAATGTGTGCATCTCCAACGGCTTTTGTATTTTTGTATAACGAACAGGCTAGAGTTTATTAATATGGAAATTTAAACGTTCCTAAACCCTTTTAGGTGTTTGTGGATTTTGTTAAATACATTCGGAGCGGTTTTTGTTTGCTTGATCTACAACCTTCAAATACAAATTAAGTTTACGTATTCATCATCGTGTTTTCACATACATAGTGCATGTACTCTACAGTGAACAGTCTCAACAATACTGTACACAGACTATTTTAGCTTGCCTCGTCTTTTGTTGAAAACAATCAGGCGAGATAAACAGATCTCTGCAAGTTTTCCGATGTACTCATTCCGTACAATCTCCAATGACTCTCTTCTAGTTTTTCAATTTGGAATTTTCTCAATTTAATTAAGTCCTCCATCAAAGGCAGCCACTCCGGCTTGTTGTGTTTTCTGAACGAGAGAGTGTTGAGAGCATGCGATGAGATCTTGTCACTCCACTCAGTTTCGTGGAGTTCCAGATACTCATCTACATCTCTCTTCACCTTGTACGAACAACATGCGCTATCTTTTTTTAGAGCATAGCCCAGTCTTCTGGCGGTTGACGGTTTATCAAATTGGTAATTTTTGAAGCTGCATAACCTCTTAACTGTGGCGACAACCAGGTCAAATCGGTCTGGTGCCAGAAAATCCTTGATTGTCACCTGCCTTCCCAAATCTTTTCTGGCCTGTATGACAAGCCTGGCCATCTCCCTCATCTTCTGAGATACATAAACCTCCTTTCCCAATCCCACATTCTCCAAGATGTAACTGCCATACATCAGGATTATTGGGTCACTTCTCGCGACCAACGTTATGTTATCGGGCTTCATCACTTTTAATACGTTATCTGACAGCTCGTTACTGCTGCCAGCTGGATATTTATTTGCCGCGAGAAGTAACCCACCTTCATAACGCAGCTTTCTGTTCTCGGCTGCGTCACTATTTGCCGGCTCCCGAAACTGGCACGTCTTTACGTGCCTCCATAATTCGTGCTTGAGGACAAACCCAAGACAACACTTGCATGGCAAGTAATCGCTTGGGTTTGCCTTAATCTCCAATGATGGTCGCCTACACAGTTTTAGTTCTCCTTCTTCAGCCTCTAATATGCGTAGATTGTGGGAAAAGTTGCCCTGTAACCTCATCTTTTTTTTGTTCTTTACAATTTTTCTTTAAGCACGAAGCTTCCACCATCTCCCTTTCCTCTTTATGCACACCTTTAAGGTGGCGAACAACATCGCCAAATTGTTTGTCGCAATAGAAACATGCATTTTTTTTGTCGTAGACTCTCTTTCCATATTCTGTAGTTTTAGAGAGAGCAACGTACTCTTGAAAAAGAAGAAAAACCCGTTATTGAATTACGGTGACTTTCAGAGGGTATATTGTTTATTTAGCAAAGTGAAAAGGTGGTAAACTGCCAATAATTTAGTGACGAGATACTGACGTTTCGAATTTTTTTGAATTTATCTAAGTTTATGGAACTTTATATTTGTTAATTTTATTTAGTCTATGTGAGTAAATGACGTCAGACGTATCTAATTTTCATATTTTAAAAACCTGAATATTTTCGGAAGGAGACGAAATATTGAGAAACTGAGAACGCCATTATGTCTCATTTTGAAAATACTTTTAGGTTCAAAAAAAAATTGGATAGATATCGTTTACTTTTCGTGAGAGCGCTAAGAAAAGCGAAGGGCTCTGTGGACAAGAATTAAAATCTCATGCCTTGCAATACGTGATTTTCTAACGAGCGGTAGCTTTGCACACAAGCAACAACAAGATCGTGCGACAATATAATAAACAATTATTATATGGCAATGTAATTTCGCATTCAGTGCAAAGGTCAATTTGTGGTCCGTAACTTTATACGTACGGTACGGACTGCTTCTGTTTTTAAAAACAAAAAAGCCATACAATAAACATCTTACGAACGTCGTTTTGTCGGGCCGTGTCACAAGTTAAGAATCCTCGTTTGTTTCCTTCGGTTGATGGCCCTCGAGCAAATCGAAGGAAACAAACATATCTGGATAATCAAGGTCTCGGTCCCGGATATTACAAAAACTTAAAAACCTCATCCAATAATTGTTTGCATAAAATATGTTTTTTGGCCCTACTTAGACTCATTTTAGCCCAAGCCATAGGCAAGGTTAAATTAACATATTTCCCGATTTACGCCCAAAATCATCGACTGTATTGCTATAATAATAATTTGGCCCAGGCTTGCCCGAAAAAACAAACAAACATGGCGGCGATAAAAGAGAACATAGAACAACAACCTCTAACAGGACTTCAAAAGTAAGATTTATTATTATTTTCCACATATTTATTGCCTTTTTATATCGGAATTGTTTTAACATGGCAAAACATTACATTCTCTGAGTTTTTACGATCGTTTTGCCAGACGAAACAAGATTTCTCTTCAAAAACAGTGTTCAGAGGTAAGGTTCTTTGCTAATAGCCTAATCGCTCGCATATTAATTTCGCACTGATTGAAGCATTGTTTTGCATTGATGTCATTATATTTTAAGGTGTAGTTTTGTTGTTTGCGAATAATAGTTAGCATGCCATGTTTAGTGGTGATAGATTACTCATTCATACTGTACAAAATAAAAGTATTATTTGATTCGGTTTTTGCATGGTATCGAGAATTATCAAGGCCTAGATTTGTGTTATCAGCCGAAGCCCTCGCCCAAGTTTCTCCTACGACCTACATAGGTGCATATGAAACTGGCAAAGTCTAAATAACAGGAGTTTAGATTCCGAAATACATAATCGAGGTACCAGAATCACAGAATATACTATTAAAATTATTCCGAATGTTTTTCAGTGAAATTTCAAAAAAGACTAGAGATGTCGGTAAAAATTGAAAATGTTCCTGGATCATCTCGTTTGCAATGAATCCAGTCCAGCCATGAGGCCCGGAGCTACGAGGGTGCGACACCCCCTCAAAAAGCTTTATACGCATTTCAGTCGGCATAAATTTCATTTTAGTCGACATAAATTTCATTTTAGACAGCATAAATTTCATTTTAGTCGGCATAAATTTCATTTTAGACGTGTTCGATTTAACTGGGACAAACAAGTAGAATCATTCCCTCCGCTGCTGCAGCCAATCAGGTTGCAGGAAAGGCTAGTCCAGCCATGAGGCCCGGAGCTACGAGGGTGCGACACCCCCTCAAAAAGCTTCATACGCATTTCAGTCGGCATAAATTTCATTTTAGTCGGCATCAATTTCATTTCAGTCGGCATAAATTTCATTTTAGTCGGCATAAATTTCATTTTAGTCTGCATAAATTTCATTTTAGACGTGTTCGATTTAACTGGGACAAACAAGTAGAATCATTCCCTCCGCTGCTGCAGCCAATCAGGTTGCAGGAAAGGCTAGGATTCTGCCCGCCCGCCCGCAATACTATATATATATATGTATGTATGTAATGTATGTAATGTATGTATGTGTGTATGTATTGTATGTGTGTGTGTATGTGTGTATGTATGTGTGTATGTATGTATGCATGTATGCATACACATACACACATATACATATACATTACATATATATATATTATTTTAGAGTAGTAAAAAAGTAGAGTGCTGCGTAGACAGTGTTTTGAATATATAGCAAAGTGAAAAGGTGGTAAACTGCCAAGAATTTAGTGACGATGAAGGGCTCCGCTCGAAACGTCAGTATCTCGTCACTAAATTCTTGGCAGTTTACCACCTTTTCACTTTGCTATGAATATAAATCTATCATGCAGTAAATAGCATCAAATCATTTGCATACAGTGCGACTCTTCTCAACTTTGAATTCAGCATAATTTTTGTCTCCTCCGTCGTGAAATATTACTTTTAGTATTTTAGATATGTTCGCAGTTACATATACGAGACATTCCTTGGGAACACGAAACTACAAAAGGCTTCAAATATAAAAATACCCGTGGTATTCTGTCATTCGAGATGCTCAGAACAACATCACACTTCAACGGCGCTGAATTGAGATGGCGTCTCTGCATTGGTTAGATGTTCTTGCTCATAACACAACAATGTTTTACCCAAGAAAAGTTCTCAATTATATCTCCCAACAATTTATTGATGCGATAAGCAATGTTTCAAACATGGTAAGTGAAAATATCGACTAAAATTACATAGCTTTGTGTTTCGCATGGGACTGCATGACGCTCACCTCATTTCTTCGTCAAAATTCATCCGCTGCCGGTCAATGTCTGACTCTTCTCCATTGTACATTCCCCCGCGATCACTATCAAACTTATTATCATTTTCTATTTGCAATAAAACTTCTTTTCAGCAGTGAATATCGCCCTCTTAGCACGAGTCGACATTGCAAAAAGTTAAGCTTGCGTGCGTGACACTCGACATCATCGAAACATACCAACCAATCGCTGCGCTTGTTAATTAAACCTAACCAATCACAGTCCGGTTTGTAGCCCACCCAAGCTCTCAGCTTTAAAATGACTCGCTTTTTATAATTTTCCATGGAAAGGCGGCCGCGCTATCAATATTTGAAGACTGGGACTGGAAGTCAGTACCTGAGGTAATTTAATACAGTCATCTCCTTTTCAAACCAAGATATTTTGTAGAATTATTTTGTTTTATTTTATTTTCATCTTGGCAAAAGTATGGCCTGATGAAATTTACAGTCTGGGAGCAATTGATTTTAACCCTTGTGAGGCTAAGGAGAAAACCAAACATTATAATGCTTGGTGATCTTTTTGGTATTGCACCTGGAACTGTGAGCAGGATCTTCATAATATACTTGTCATCCCATAACTCTGGTTTGAAAAATACCTAGGCACGTCTATTCTTGGAAAATCATGAAATGTAGGAATATGATGATAAAATATTCATACTGTATTAAAAGAAAAAATAGGCATTCACATTGTGGCCTGGCACAGTATACGTATATTAACATACTGTTTGTAGCTATTGTATCATGGTTTTAAAGTGCCACTACTATGAAAATTCACCTCCATCTTTTAGATTTTCTTTAGCATAGAATAGTATTTCAGGGTCGAAAGTGATCATCGATGTAAAAAAACACTAAAATTGGTATTTTGAAGTAAGTATTTTGAGCTCTGAAATCACTATTATTTAGGCCACCATTACTAAAAATGTGTTCCAAGTGAGCCCGCAATTTCAAAAGGTAATATTGTTTGTGACGTAAAATTCTCAATGCTACACCTGAATTTCAGTCGAGGTTACTTGTTTTCTTGTTTTTTTCGAGAAGTAGATGAAATGTTCAGCCTTTCAGATGAAGAATTTGAATAAACGACTTTGATTTACTTGAAGAATTAGCGATGTGGAGTCTTCGCGTTGAGAATTTGACGTCACTTCGTTACGCTGGTCAAGAACATGAACGATTAATGGCGGACATAACAACTCCAGATTGAGAGTCAGAAAAGTAATACTTGCCATCGTCTAATCGCAAAACGGTTTCGACCGAATAATATTTAGCAGCTCTGCTTTATAAATACGTAAAAATATCGATAGGTAAAAATTTGATCGTAGTGGCACTTTAACTCTTAAGGGTATACTATGAAAAGTAGACTCAATTGAACCTCACCTTGATGTTAACCTGGTTTGTTGTTCCCCACACAGTATGGTGTAGAAGAATGAACTCAATATTGGATAAAAGCAGCATATTTCTCTGCAAAAGAAAATTGAAATTATTTTAGTTCTTATGAACAAAAAAAGAGCCAAGTAAGCAATCCTGATATAGTGGAGCTGCTGTTTTTAAGAATTGAAATTTTTAATGTATTCAAATACATTTTCTTTTTTACAAGTTGTTGGAGGTTAGCTATTTTTCTTTGTACAATTTTACACATTCTTGTTATCTAACTTCAGATAATGGGAGGGGTTATTCGAGGAAATAAGCTATATAACAATTGTGTTGTGCAGCTGCAAACCAGAATTGTACACCTATTAAATATTTTTTCATTGTAGTCAATGGAATCATCTGGTGTGTTGAAGCTGAAGTATTCTGTTCAAGTATAATAATTGCAAAGACACATGCTAAACCTGAATTATATTAAACAGAATCATTATTGTTTAACTATCATCTAATGTATCACTTACTCTAGCAACAAACCACAATTTTATCATTAAGTATATGTTTGGGTAACAGTACATCTATGCATGCATCATAGATTGCCATGCCATTCACTCTGATAAACTTAGGTTCTTTTCTCAATCACACATGCTTCAGGCTCATCTTCCACTGTTTCTGTTAGATTAATTTCAAATACAAAAACAATATATGAAGATGAGTACTCTAATGACTATAACATTGAATTTTACAGGAAACACGTTTTATATAGTGTCACAGGATAAAACACAAACTGAAAATGTCATTTTCAGACAGAATTAGAGCTGCTCCCGATTAATCGATTATTTTCGCGCTTTTTTAACAATAATCGGATCATCGACAACGACAGTGCACAGCATGATACTGGAATGAGTTTCTTTCCGGCATTATCGTTGTGACATTCGCTGATTCGCCCTGGGTAAAATTGGCGATATTTCGTATCAAATGTCAAACGCGAGTTGTTTTACCCACTGACATGGCCCTCTGGTCACACTTTCACCACAGTTGTGTAGCAGATCTTTGAGGGAGAACATAGCAGTGCAATATGCTTATAGCCTCCATCCTGACCCCCTTACACATGCATCTTGCTTTCAAAACGCTCCCATGGTTTACATCTCTACCCTCTAAAATAAACCAAACTCAAAGGTCGTAAAACATTTATCCTTCATCTCATTTCCAAATGTTTTTTTCAGTAAGGATTCAACATATCCTTCAAACAGGATGGTACTCGAATGATTTGTATAATGCTATTCCTTGTTTTATATCAAGTAAATATGTTATTTATACTATTAGTTTTCCAGTTAATAATGAAGCAAAAATCACGATAACATTTTTAGCATTTAGGATAATTCCGTGACCGTGGTCCAAAATATCGTAAAATTCTGCCCACTGCTGCAGCCAATCAGGTTGCAGGAAAGGCTAGGATTCCGTCTGATCACGATACAAAAAAAATTAATATTTAATATAATCGTGCAAACCAAATAGTGGCGAATCGATGAAATTATTCATGAGCACACGATATCATGAATTATTATTTTGTTACCATTCTCATTGCCTTCATGCTTTTCAAAATTGGGATTAATAGGAAGTATAATTTTTTCTACAGCATTGGCTATGTTGAGCAAAGCAGGCTTAACGGTAACACCACATTCTTTTAGGTACTCTTTCAGCTCAGCCATGGTTGTGTCGTTGATTGCTTTACCTTGAGCAGGATTTGGCATCATGGTGTATTACGCTAAAATTAAATTTTCGAATTTCATGCCTCCAAAACTAAAATTTCACAAAGACAAAGACACATTGTCGTTTCAATTACCCACAACCACCTGTGCGGTCAACAAAAATTCTCTTCGAAGAAGATTTTGAAGGCTTCGAAGACGACGACTTCTGTAATACCCAATAAAAGAGAGCCATATATATAATATTATTATTCTTAGAAACCGGCTTCACAATAACTTGTGGCTTCTTGAACCCACTATGTTCAAGGTCAGCAGCGACCTTAAACACTAAACACTACATCTCTCCCTTTCTATACTAGCAATTATTTTTAGTGGATCTTGGTTAGTGTCTGTAACAATGACTATCAATGAATGTAAATCCCGGATTAAGCTATTTTTTGTTATCAAATTATAAGCTGTATATATGCTAATGCAGTACATAAAGTCAGAACATATTGTCACTGAGTTGCCAAAACGATTGGGTGGTTTTCGCGCCACTGACTGGATACCTCCTGTACTGTTGTTTGCTGGTCCTGTTTTTTTCTCTGTATGATGGGGTTCGTGATCTGCAACATCTTTTGGTAATATATCGCTGCACTCGTCATCTTCCTCCCTATTGGCTATCGCTGTCAGTGGCTATCGTTTGGGAATTTGTTTGAAAAAAAGACACGTTTCTAGTAATGTAGTGTTCTGGTCGCCTTGCTGTCACTTGAGTTCCACATCTTCTTTCCACTACGTATAGTGTTGGATCAAATGCTGAGGTTGTTTTGTCTCGACACGGTTTATAAACTAGGACCATGTCACCAACAGTGATGGTGCTGCTTGTTGTATTGTTTCTTTCTGCATTGCGTTTCATGCTGGCTTTTGGTTCAGCGTCTCTTGTTCGCAATTGGTTGTCTTGTTCCGGTGGAGTGTACTGTGGTAGACGTACTCTGATGGCGCGCTTGAATAGTAGCTTGGCAGGGGTTTGTCTGGTAGTTGCGTCGAAATTCAGTTACCGTGCGCATTGTGGGGATGCTTTTGACACTTGCAGTTTGGATAACTTTAACCAATGTTATCATAACTCGCTCCACTTCTCCATTAGCTTGCGGCCATAGCGGCGTGATCCGCTGGTGCTTTAACCCAAGGTATTCTGCAAATCTCTTGAACTCGGAACTATTGAATTATCTTCAGCAAAAACGGAAATGTTCATTTCTTTGTTGGAGAGTTGCTTGAATGATGACTTGTGTACTGCCATGAGACGATCGCTAAGGTCGTTCTCAATGATTTTCTTGTTGACCATCTCATTTATTTCAGAAGCAATACTTCCCAGGTCCTGTGTTGTGTTTACTTCTTATAGTGTGTTTAATTCTTGTTTTTTGGTTATCAAACAAAAGGAAGCAAATAGACCTGTCTATTGACCAATATGATAGCTTGATACAAGGATCTGCAACGTCCATCTGCAGTCGGCGTGTTGTTCCACCGATGATGTGGTTCTTTTACCGGAGACATTTGAGAAGACAGAAGTATGGCCAGTAGCTGGTGATGAAACAGGTTCCAGGGCTTGACAGATACTTGTATAAATTATTTTCCTTATGACCACGACGATTTCACGCATTTGGCAACATAACAGGTCCAATTCGATATTAAACAGTTACCTTGCTCGAAACCGAGAGCGCATATTTTACAGGCAATAGAAACACTAGGATTGCTACCTTAATTTAGAGTAACTTCAAACTGCTTGTGCTCTTTCAATTCTCTTTGCTGTTGAATTTTCTGCGAGCATTGCCACTTAGCAACGTGGCATCGAATATTTCCCAATATGACAGTTGGGTCGTATTGATGACCGTCTTCTGGATCATCAGACTTGGTCCTTTTCGTTTCAGGTCATACAACAGCTTCTTGCTGGCAAGATGGGTGTTAGGAGATAAATCCCAAATAGCATGATGAAGTGATTCATTTGTGTTCTGTGTAGCACATCTTTCACATTGGTTAGAAATTTCTCATCCCCCAGTCAATCAAACTGGTTTGATGACAATGGCTGGATGGCTAAATTAGTACCATGATTGGCCATATCTCTTTGGTAACTGCACCAAGAGTCAACCAGTTGGACAAACTGAAACCCTTCTGTGGTGGAGTAGTGATGCAAAATAGCTTGTGTTGCTTGGCATTACCTTTGTTTTTTCTGATGCATAAACCATAAAAAAACTTTGTATGGCATCCATATGGGCTATAGTTAGTTTGCCCACACCACTTGTGCCCTTCCCATCAGAAAGTTTCCAACCTGAGAAAAATAAATACATGCTTTTAAAAATTTCATGATTTTTGCCATAAAGCTAGTTCCAATATGGTATTTATTTATTAAGCTTCGCCAGAACATTTAATAAGTACATAAATACATATAAATAGGCTGCGATACCACAACAGCATTCGCCAATCACTGTGGACCCTTATTAATATATAATGCAGTTATGGCTAAACAAAACATTCGTTTAGTTACATGAGCAATACAATCTTCTTTTGGAACAAACAGTGGGACCATATGGCTTGGTGACACATCTTGCTGTAGCAGCTGCAATCCCCATCACCAATGAAGGGAATGTACCGAATGTTGTGCTTTTCAATTGAACACGAATAAAGCTTCAACACACCAAGGTGTACAATTCTGGTTTGCAGCTGCAGAACACAATTGTTATATAGCTTATTTCCTCGAATAATCCCCTCCTATTATTCCTCCCTATCAACCCCCTCCACCATGTAAAAAACGTATTTTCTATTTATGATAACTACAAAATCGGTTTACAAAATAAAACATCGATTATCATATAAGTAATTAGAGAAGTTTAAGTGATAAGTTTATCATTTCTTGATTGATATGGCTATAAGGAAGTGCGGTAATTTTAATTTAAAATAACGATCTTGCGATTATCAAACTATCGTATTTCGACAAGGCAAAAAACTCAAATCCCACAGCTGGCATTAGCCAGAGTATAACTTGAGCGTGAAAAAAGATGGTGCAATTTGTTGTGTATAATTTTTTTTCAATAAACTTTGCACTATCCATAGGATTATCTGAGTTTTAATATGTTTGTGGACATATATGCATGCAGTGACTTTTCTCTCGATATTAGTATCTGAAGTACTGGTTAATAAACAAGCAGCACTATTTTATCAGATTTAAAAAATGAGGGCGTAGCCTGAGTGTTTTAGATCTACTAAAACATGTGCTGCGAGTGCATTTTTATCAAGAATAGTGATAATTACAATACCTGTGCACTGCCCTCATGGTAGAAATAACAGTTTGGAATGCAATCTTACTACGTTCACTCTTAGCCCTCTCTCTTCCATCTTACATTGTGAACATGAACTTGACATGTACGCAATGTCAAGTACTTTCCCATTGTCTTCAGAAATCGTGGCGACAAGACCATCTCTAATGGACCAGCCCCTACTCAGATGATCAAAAGGCGATGTATTCGATTACCATCTCGGACTGAGTAACATCTTTAAGTAATACTATCTGCATGATTTTCGTTATGTGTTAAATTTCAAATGACATAGCTTACTTAACTCTTTCCCTACGGCTGAAAAACATCAAAAATTGAACGACCACGTTGTTCTATTGATATCTCTTGAAATAACCATAACTGTTGCGAAAGCTATACATTTTCTGGAAGCCCAATAAACCGGCTTTTACTTGTTCTTTTAAATTTCCCAAACAAAACACATTATGTTAATATAAATTAGCATTAATTATCATAAATCAGGTTGAAAAATTTACATTTTTCTAGAAAAGGCCATTTTGCATGCCCGCGTAGCATCTTGAAAACTCAAAATGCCACCAATCGCAGAGTTGTTTATGAAATCAAATCAAACTTGGCTTGGCGTGTGCGTGGATTTCATGTTCCTGGCGCTTGTCGAATTTCAATTTTCAATCTTGCGTTACCGTGTGCCGTGTTTTTCGATTGACGACTTTGCGGGTCATGAACGACCCATTTTAACTGCGCCCGTAGCGAAAGAGTTAAGGTAATAATAGTACGTCCAGTTTGTATCTTGTCATATTTGTGATTGTACGAGGTACATTGGGTGGGGAAAAGTTTTTCTTCTTTAATAGGCAGGTCAATTTACTATCAATAAGTTTTGTCGGCAATGAAAGTTTTCACATCACTATCGATTATATACATTTATAAAATTCAAAACCTTATTAATTAATAAGCGATAAAGTTACTATATTTAAATAATATATACTAACTGATTTTCTCTTTTTTAACATTGCCAAGCCATTAGAGCTCCTTGATCTATTAGCATAAGTAACACTTTTTTCTGCTGATGCAAGGTATGTCATACACCTGCTTTTTATGTTCCCTTTTATGTGGTCTTGTACAAATTTCTATAAGAGAAATACCTTTAACTGTGCATCCTTCCAAAAATGTTCAAAGTGCTGTAATCGTGTTGGCTATATATCACAAAATATAAAAAAGAATATAATACATAATAAGCAAAAGTGCACTTGATTGGTGTTCGTTCCCAATACTTTCATGTAACAGCTATTATGTCATCCTACATTATGCACTTGAAGGGATGTAGGAAACACAAGGAGGGGCGCAAAAGAAAATTGGCAAACTCTTAACAAACATGATGAATGGCATGGTCGATTGCTCTCAAGAGAGAACTGTTCGAACGCGAGTCCGGCCAGAAGCGATGCCCCCACCACATTTCATCATCTGGAATATTGCATCCACAGAACCATTGTTCTTCAAAGGTTTGTTGCTCATAAGTTGCACAAGGTATATGGAACCATTGTAAGTAACAATCGCACTGCGCCCAATACCTTATGGTACTGGCAAATATGTTCAGCTGCACAAAGACCTAGTTATGTGCTAGAGAACAAACAGTCATCGGTTTGTTTACTAATTTGCAATTTCATTTCACCATGCACTATGCAACATTAAAGCGACAAAGGTACAATACACTACACACTGGAAGTAAGAGCTTTTAAATTATGCAAGACTGATAATTTATACACATTTGCTGACTACAAAAATAGAAATACGTGCAGTTAATTACCTTCACCGTTTATACACTTCATCAGAGGAACAATGTGATTAGGTTGGCTTGCGTTGCTATTAAAAGAACACCAAAGCATGTGGATAACATTTGCATCACGACACTCATTTGGAGGATTTATTTCGCCGTTGTAAATATCACAACCGGGAGCATTACAGACTTGTACAATTCTTCGCTTCAATGCCCCTGTCCTTAAAAGGACTTGTAGATATCCTTCAAGTATAGGAAAATAGATGCTTTGCTATTAACAGTATGTATAAAAATACACTGAACACGAACGTGAAGAAAATTGATACGCATATCATGGTGTGATTAATAAGATCCATGGCCAGACAAAAACCTTTAAAGAAGTACAAATAAACTTCTTTCAAAACGTGTGATATAATAAGAAAACAGGATAAAAGTGAGATAACATGTTAACTCATACTACATGTATTACAAAGTCTTGTTGGTGTCGTTGATCTGACGAAATCGAGAAATCAAATACAGTTTTTCCTGTTGATGTTGAGTTTTGTGACTTGCAAGATGTTTATTTGCGAATTATTAAGATAAGTGTATATATTTCTTAATTAATTTGATTGATTTTGGTCGCCTCTACAAATACAAAGTAGACAATGCGCTAGATTGGTTACCATTCCTGGTATTGTCTTACCAACGGATATAAATGTTTATTGCAAAGTAATACTGCACAATATATATGCAATCCCGCCACAAGTACTAAACACAATAGCTATAGCTAGACAAACTAATAATGTTCACATTGTGTACAAAAATCGAGGACACCATACTAATACCTGAGTATCTACCATCTACTGTCGTTTGCATAACCTCCTGTTGGTAAACCAAACAGAACTTTTCCTCGTCAGACATCCCTTCTATTCTATTTATTATTTCTTCATCTGTTATGGTATGAAGAAATAAATCCACGTCCTCGCAATTCACACACTAAAATAGACATTAAATGCAACAATTTCCCTTACGAAAATATTCAATAGAATATTCCATATAATAATTCTGCAGAATATTCTATTGAATATTCAATTACAAATTGGGACCGGTTTCAAAGGAATATTCTATAGCATTTTCAATAATATATTCTATAGGATATTCAATGGCATATTCAATAGCATATATTATACTGGATATTTAGCACAGCACACAATGGAATATTTCAGTTTAAAGATATTTAACATTTAATGTACAGGTATTATTATTATATCAAACAGGCAAACATCAGGTCAAAGAATTTATTACAGTTGATTGGTAAAACAATGTGAAATCAACTGTAAATCTTTATCTTATACACAAAAATAACTTGTGGAATATCTACATATATTGAAGGACTAATGTAATGACAACCAATAATCTTCAATGAATTATATGGCATTAGCTCAGCAAAAGTAGGCACATTTCCACAAATTACCATTGTTTTACAAGGACATTGCAGTATTAGCAATTCTGGTTCATGATGATCCGTCGCACGCAGTGTGAGCTGTATGTTTGATAACTGAAGCACTATAGCAGCGTACTTGAATTTTCAGGCGCATAATTCTGTTTTGCAGTTAGTTCCAGCACTACGCAGTTTTTCCAATTGTGAGATCTTTGGGGCAGTGTAAATGACTGGGACTAACATCCAGTTAATATCAAATATAGAGCTCACTGATAGCAGGTTGCTTAAAAAACCCATTTCAAACATCTAGTTTCAAATGATATGATATTCAACTGTGATTCTTGTCAATAATGCAATGTTCCTGGAAAACGAACATCCGGTTTGGGTGTAATTTGAATTTCAAGACATAAGTTTGAGAAACACTGTTTTTATTTTATCGCTAACTTTTGGCCTGTTGTCTCAGACCTTCCTCAGAGAAATCTGAAGAAGATCCGACTCTGATAAAAGCTCAGTGATTAAATAAAAATGTGGCGTTTCCACAAACTGTACAGTTAACAATCTACTACAAGGAATAAATAAAAAAATTAATATACACATTTCTTAAATAAATGCATATGGCATAAATAATTGAATGTATAATTGTTACTGAGCTTATTCCCTTTTGACCTGTAATTTTCTGCCTTGGCGACATTGATCTGAGTTTCTGCTTGTATATATCATGAAACACAATTATTATTGAATACCCGTCTGCACACTGGGGAATCAGATGGCTCACTTTCTGATGTCTGCTAATACCAGGAATTCTTCGTCTGTACTCTGAGTCATCTTCCCCTGGTCGGGGGTAACTGCAGTATAGCCTGTTTCTACACACAGCATCATGGTCATATTATCAAAAATAAAACTTAAATACCCATATTTGTAAAGGGACTATAGCTGTGTCACACTAAGTTTCTTATATTCAAATTTTGAGATGTAAACCTCAAAATAGAAATTATAAACTAACTGTTCATATATGAACAGTATTATTTTTATATATCATAGAATACAAAAATATGTAGGTTTTGGTTTTCCTTATTACAGTAATTTAGTATCATAATTATTATGAATATACCTATGAATATCCTATTGAATATTCCGTTGCATATTCTGTAGAATATATCTATGTATAGTCAGTAAACTATTTTGTTGATATCCCATTAAATTTTACCTATAATTCCAGCTTTTATTATTTGTTGTTATCATTGAGTGTAAATTGATTTAAAATAACAGAAAATCGCTAACCAAAGTTTATTTAAATCTCTATCAGTGTTTACATTTGAGATTCTGTTGTAAGATATGATAGAATTTGCAATTGAATATTCTTCAAAAGAAAAAATGCTATGAAACATTATATAGAATATTCGATTGAATAATAATATTCTATAATATTATATTGAATATTCTATTGGATATTCTATTGGAAGCAAAATCCTATAGAATATTCCATTGAATATAAATTTCCAATAGAATATTCTATAGGATTCTATAGAACATTTTCGTAATTACAATAGGACTATATTGAATAATAGAAACAAATCAACGATACTTATTATTTAGTAATTTTAGCATAGGAGCTGAAAATGTTTAAGAGGTATCATTGATGACGGTAAAGCCGGAGTTAATTATCTCCTTGTAGAAATTCATATGCCCAGAAATCTTATGCATGAACTGCATATGTATGGTACATGATAGATTAGAAGTTAAACAGGTAAAAAAACCAGAACCAGCTGACAATTTCAAATAATATAAAATGAAACATATTCCGAAAAATAAAGACATCCTGACAACTCAATATATGAGTCAATAACAAGACGAGATTATTGAAAAGTGATATTTCGATTTTATTAGAAAACGTAGCCTAGGTCTATATATACTGATACATAAGGTGTGATGACATCATCCACAAAGAAGAAAAGGAAACCTATTCATATTACAGATGTTAATTAATTACTTGTCATTGTGATCATAAGGTGTGACATTGTAATGACGTGAAACAAAGACAGGAAAACCACGAGGAAACTAAGTGACAAGTGTAATATTGATATTAAGTAAAGAGTGTCAATTCTTTGCTAGCTGGTTTATTAAACTTAATGTGTAAAGCTTCTATAATTAAGAGTTTATTGGTATTAATGGCTTATTAGAGTAAAGGATTTTATAGTTGTTAAAGATGAGATTTTTCATGGAAGAGGATAAGTTGAAAGAAAAAGTAGCGTCATCCAGTCGGTCATATAGGTTGTTTAAGTTGACAAGGAATTGTGCATGTTCGCATTGCAGAAAGTGCTGGGCAACCGCAGTGGTATTGTGTTGAGTAGCATGTTCAGAAAGACTTTATGAAGGCAACGATCAGTTTTTCCTATATAGGTTTTGTTACAACCAGGGCAAGCAATTTGATAGACTACATGGCTAGCAGACAGCTCAGGAATTTTGTCTTTGTTGGAAGTAAAATACGAGACTTTTTTGTATCTACTGCGCATGCGCTAGTAGATACTTTGCTGTCGTGCGAGTGGTGTAATGTAATGTAATGTAAGTTAAGTTAACAAAAGAATGCCTTCGGAGCCAATCAAAATCCAGATGACGACGACAACTTACGACTGACAGCCGATTGTTAATACGCAAACCGCATGATATTCTTGAATCTTGGTTAGCAAGAAACAGACTGCAAATTTGGTAA
This sequence comes from Chrysogorgia sp. JL179-B06, assembly GCA_035772405.1. Taxonomy (NCBI): domain Eukaryota; kingdom Metazoa; phylum Cnidaria; class Anthozoa; order Scleralcyonacea; family Chrysogorgiidae; genus Chrysogorgia; species Chrysogorgia sp. JL179-B06. Next base: position 264,557 of record JAYKKM010000472.1, read on the forward strand.
GTATTCTGTATTTTTCAACATGATTTACTCTCCTCTTCAGAGGACAAATACTATTATGCCTCTTCGGAGGAAACTTATCGAGCCTCTTCGGAGGAAACTTATCGAGCCTCTTCGGAGGAAGCTTATAGAGCCTCTTCGGAGGAAGCTTATAGAGCCTCTTCGGAGGACAAATATAAAGCCTCTTCGGAGGAAACGTATTATGCCTCTTCAGAGGAAAGTTGTTAATATTGAAACTAAATTGATCGAGGAAGTATTAATCGAGCGAAACAATGTTTGTTCTAATAGCACTGTCGATGATTGTATTACCAATAACAATGATTTAAATCCTTGTTTGAAAAGTTATAGATCGACTGTAAGAAAACTAATTAGACAGTCGAGTGTAGGACGATTTTATAGAGACCGCGAACCGTCTAGAATACCAATCAAAAAGATTATGCAAGCATTAAGAAAGAGAGAAAATAGACAAAGAATTAAGCAAGTTCTTAAAATATCTACCCCTAAGTCATCCATTTTAAATATTTTAGCTACTAATTACAAAGATTTTTATGTTAAATTTGTACACAGAGGTAATTTGCAGTCCTTTGGACATATTAAACATTTTAGTACAAAGGTTCAGAAGAGTAATCACAAAGCACAGCATTCCTTGTGTAAGTCGTGTTATGTTTTCAAGCATGCTTTAAATAGTGACTCGATGACTGTGCCCAACAATTGTAATTGTGTCAATGAGCAATATTGTGTTTCTGATCAAAAGCTTCTAATGTCTGGTGATATTGAATTAAACCCAGGTCCTGTGCAAAATGAAAACAGGGAAACTAGAATAGCACTACCTTCTCATGCAGTATTAGAAGAAAGATTAGAACATTTTCAGTTGAGACCACTTGATGTTGGTGGTGCAGGTGATTGTTTTTTTAGAGCTGTTTCACATCAGCTACATGATGATCCAAGTCATCACTTAGATATCAGAGCTGCTGGTATCGCATATATGAGAGAGAATCCTGCAAGGTTCATTGAGAGTAATACAGAGTGTTCTTGGTTACACTATCTTAATCGCATGTCTATGCAAGGGACATGGTGTGATGGTTTGATTATACAAGCTGTTGCTGACCAATTGAATTTAAGAATTGTTATTATTGAGTCACAAGAACATTTCTCTGAAGTCAATTTTATACGAGCTGTATCTTCAACACAGCGACCAACTGATGTATTTTTGGGACATATAGATGAATACCACTATGTATCAACAGTGCCATTTTCTGCAAGTTTAAATTTAGTTGCAAATCAGCAAAATGATTTGGAAACATTAAAGGAAAATGTTTTGATGAACAAATTAGTTGATCAAAATGTTAAAAACAATCGAAATTCATACAGGAAGGATTACATGAAAACTAAACGGTTAACTAAGGACCCTAAAAGTAAGAAAAAACCAATGAATACATGAAGGAATATATGAAATCAAAGCGGTTAACTAAAAATCCTCAAAGTAAGAGAGAGAACAATGAATACATGAAGGAATATAGGAAAACAAAACAGTTAACTAAGAGTCCTCAAAGTAAGGAAAAGAACAATGAATACATGAAGGAATATAGGAAAACAAAGCAGTTAACTAAGAATCCTAAAAGTAAAGAAAAGATTAATGAATACATGAAGGAATATAGGAAAACAAAGCAGTCAACTAAGAGTCCTCAAAGTAAGGAAAAGAATAATGAATACATGAAGGAATATAGGAAAACAAAACAGTTAACTAAGAGTCCTCAAAGTAAGGAAAAGAATAATGAATACATGAAGGAATATAGGAAAACAAAGCAGTCAACTAAGAGTCCTCAAAGTAAGGAAAAGAATAATGAATACATGAAGGAAAATAGGAAAACAAAGCGGAAAACAAAGCAGTCAACTAAGAGTCCTCAAAGTAAGGAAAAGAATAATGAATACATGAAGGAATATAGGAAAACAAAGCGGAAAACAAAGCAGTCCACTAAGAGTCCTCAAAGTAAGGAAAAGAATAATGAATACATGAAGGAATATAGGAAAACAAAACAGTTAACTAAGAGTCCTCAAAGTAAGGAAAAGAATAATGAATACATGAAGGAATATAGGAAAACAAAGCAGTCAACTAAGAGTCGTCAAAGTAAGGAAAAGAATAATGAATACATGAAGGAATACAGGAAAACAAAGCAGTTTTAAATAAGAGTCCTCAAAGTAAGGAAAAGAATGATGAATACATGAAGGAATATAGGAAAACAAAGCAGTTAACTAAGAGTCCTCAAAGTAAGGAAAAGAATAATGAATACATGAAGGAATATAGGAAAAGAAAAACAAGTGGAGCTCTAACTTTACAAAGTTTAATATTAAAGTTTCATGATATTGTGTCTAAAGGTCCACTTTATATTTGCAGTTGTTGTGACCAATTGTGGTATAGGCATAGTCTTCTGCTGCAACTCTAAGGAAAACTAATCCAAATATTGAAAAATATCTTCTCAATAAAACTAGTGTTGATAGTGTGTGTAGATCACGTGACAACTATTTATCAAAAAGTAAGGTTCCACCTTGTGCTGCCATAAATGGAATGAAATTTCCACCAAAACCAATATTTTTTGACCTGAATGAGTTGGAATGTCGATTACTTGCTCCAAGATTAGTATTTCAAAAAATCATGCAAGCTCCCAGGGGCAAACAATTAAAAATCAATGGCAACATTGTAAATGTTCCAGCAGATATTACAATACTGTTAGTATATTACCAAGGTTACCAGATGAAACTGCAACCATTAAAGTTAATCTCAAGAGAAGTTCAGCTTTATCTCTGAATGTAAGACTGCACAAAGTAGTGCAAGCTGCCAATTGGCTTGTTCAAAACAGTAGTCTTTATAGAGAAGAAGGGATAACATTTAATGTTAATTGGCTTGAATCTAGTTCTAATGTTATCACCTTTTGACAATAGTATCAATACTGAAGAACATGAAGAACAATCACAAAACATGGAGTGTGATACATTACCGGTAGATATTACTGGTAAGTCACAGGTAACAGTTGATGATGAAGATAACTGGAGTGAAGATGAGGTAGAAATACTGGCTGGTGTCACAGATACCATGTTAACATCAACTGATTTCATGATACAGAATGAACGTCAGCATATTTTGAATGTTGCACCAGCTGAAGGCAGCAGGCCTCTAAGTGTATTTAGAGATAAATATTCTGAAGAATTAGCATATCCAGGTATTTTCCTTGGTCAAAAGCGACCTGACAATGCTAACAGACTTACAGATATTCATTACAGTGAAGTTTGTAAATCTGAGTTACGACGGTCTGACAGAAGGGCTGCTATGTGTGTAGAAAATATTTTCTTTAAAACAAAGAAACTTCAAATGAAGATTTTACTTGGGCAAAGTCAAGTTGCCTTGAGGAAATGTAAAGGTAACAATGGTTCATTTAAAGCTGGTCACCTGAAACAAAAAGGTGCATTAGAGAAACTAATTCACCATGATGAAGGTTTTAAGTTTCTAAGAGCATTAAGAGGTTCACCACCATATTTTCAAAAAGCCAAAAAAGATATCTTTGCAATGATAAGACAATTGGGCTCAGCCTCTTTGTTTTGTAGTTTTTCATCCGCAGAAACACAGTGGTCTCACCTTCTTAGAATACTTAGTAAAATTGTCAATAACAGAGAATACACTGACAATGAGCTACAGAATCTCAACTGGGAAGAAAAGTGCAAGTTGATTCAGAGTGACCCAGTGACTTGTGCTAGACACTTTGACTATCAAGTAAATCAATTTTTGCGAAACTTTCTCATGAGTAGTATTGCACCTCTAGGAAAAATTGCAGACTGGTTTTATAGAGTCGAGTATCAACAAAGGGGCTCACCTCATATTCATATGTTAATATGGTTAGAAGATACTCCAGTCTTTGGTATTAATAATAACATTGAAGTCATAGCATTTATTGATAAAATAATTAGCTGTGAAAGACCAACTGATAATCCTGAATTACATAAACTTGTTAACAGGCAAGTGCATCGCCATTCTCACACTTGCAGAAAAAAGTCAAAAACACAATGTCGTTTTAATTATCCACAACCACCTATGCGGTCAACCTTTGGATGTTGATGAGGAGAGTGGTGACGAACATCATAAAAATATGTGGAAATCAATAAAAAGCATTTAAATGATATGAAAGATGGTGAAGACATCACTTTTGACCAACTGTTAAAAAATTTGGATATAACTGAACAAAATTATTTGCTTGCTATACGATCAGTGCTAAATGCACCAACTATATTTTTAAAAAGGCAGCCAGATGAATTAAGAATAAATAATTATAATCCTGCTTGCCTTAGTGCATGGTGAGCTAACATGGATATTCAATTTGTCCTTGATGTCTATGCATGTGCAATGTACATTGTATCATACATTTCTAAAGCTCAAAAAGGCATGAGTGAACTTTTGAGAACTGCATGCGCTGAAGCTAGATGCGGAAACTCCACCATTAAACAACAAGTAAGAGACATTGGTAATAAGTTTTTAAACAATGTTGAAATTAGTGCACAAGAAGCAGTATATATTGTACTCCAGCTTGCAATGAGAAAATCTTCTCGTCAAGTCGTATTCATCAATACCTCACCTCCAGAAAAAAGGGTTCACTTATTAAAATCAATAAATGACATCAATGAATTGGATGATGATTCAGAGGAAATTTATGCAACAGGTCTGTTATACCGATATACCAAACGACCTGCTAGCCTTGAGCATGTCTCTTGCTGACTGGGCTGCATGGTATGACTCATGTGGTAAGCCATATGTCAAAAAATCACATCAACTGGATATTGATAATCTTCCATTTGAGACAAATAATGATGATGATGATGATGAGCCTTGTGGGCAACAAGAAAATAAGAAGAGATCAAAAGCTAGAATTATTATGTTGTTTACAGCATGGAGAAATGAAGAAACTGACTTGATTGGTAATTGTTCTTCATCAGGAGCACAAGACATTGAACGTCGAGATGAGTCTGAGGGTGCTCAAGACCTGCATCCTGATTTTAATGAAAATTATGATCTTTCCAGTGATATTGGAATCCCTTCTACTGCCTCTAATAGTGAACAGCTTATATTAAATGAATTACAGGACTGTGTTTACAGACAAATGGTGCAGAAATTGAACAAAGAACAAAAAGAGTTCTTCTTTCATATTTTACATCTGATTAAAACAACTGATAAGCCATTTCACTGTTTTCTCAGTGGAGGAGCTGGTGTTGGAAAGTCACATTTGACTAAAGCACTGTATCAAACGGCACTAAAATATTACAATAAAAGAGCTGGTGACGACTTTCATCAAGTAAAGGTACTATATTGCTTGCCCCAACTGGTAAAGCTGCTTTTAATATTAAGGGTAATACAATACATAGTGCCCTTGCAATACCAGCATGTCAATCATTAAAGAATTACAAACCTCTTGACTCGAGCAGACTAAACACCTCACAAAGTCAACTTGGTGGTGTAAAATTAATATTCCTTGATGAGATTTCAATGGTGGGTGGTACAATGTTTAATGTTCAGATTAACAACAGACTCAAGGATATTAAGGGAAGCAAAGAAGATTTTGGAGGTATAAGCATAATTGCAATAGCGCTCCGTCGAGATGACGTCAGTACCGATGTTTGTCCGCTTTTACCCATAATTCTTGCGGCCATAACAAAAGAAATATCTCATTTGCAATCATTTGTGAGTCAAATTTGGTTTGTTTGTCCGCTTTTTGAGCTATTAATAGCAGCCAGACTCTACGCTATTGGAGACTTGTTTCAGTTAGAGCCAGTGATGGATAGATACATATTTAAAGATCTTGACAATTCAGAATATGCTATTCTTGCTCCCAATCTATGGCAAGACCACTTTAAAATGTTTGAGCTTAAATAAATTATGAGACAGAGAGAGAGCAAAATGTTTGCTGAAATATTAAATAGATTAAGAGAAGGCAATCACACAAAAGACGACATTTTGAAAATTAAAGAAAGAATGATTGAAGAAAATGGTGTACATGATCCTATGGATGTACCACATTTGTTTATTCAAAATATTAAGGTGAACGAGTTCAATGAACGAGTCCATCGTGCAGCAACTGGTGAGAAGTACACTATTAAAGTAGTTGATAGTGTAATAGGAGCGAACTCTGCACAGCTCAGAGATAAAATTATCAGTCAAATACCAAATGATCCTAGGAAGACTAAACAAATCATTTCAAACCTCCAATTATCAGTAGGTGAAAGAACAGAAATAGCAATAAATGTACGAACTGAAGATGGCATGACAAATGGTGCTGGTAATGTTATTAAAAAGGTCCAATTAAACCGAGATAAACCATCAGGGATAATATGGGTACAATTTGACCATGCTGATGTTGGTGAGAAGACTAGACATGAGAATAGACAACTTTATGTTCAAGATATTGAACATACATGGACTCCAATAAAACCAATTACTACTCAGTTTGCTGTTGGTAGAAACCAAACTGCACAAGTTGTCAGAAAACAGTTTCCATTGCGACCTGCTGCTGCTAAAACAATTCATCGATCACAAGGTGATACTGAGCAAAGAATAGTTGTTAACTTTAATACTAGAAGAGCAATACCTCACATTCATTATGTTGGTCTTAGCAGAGTAACAACTATAGAGGGGTTATATATCACCGACTTGTGTGAACAAAAAATAGCCGTCAATCCTCGTGTAAAGACTGAAATGCAAAGTCTAAGAGGAGAACGCTATCTTAAACTTAGTGTGTATCCTGTTTACAATGCCGATCAGCTTTCATTTAAACTTTGTTTCCTTAATGCAAGGTCTTTGCACAGGCATATTGATGATGTTCGACATGATTTAAATTATACAAGTACTGATATCAATATTTTTTCAGAAACAAGATTTATTAGTTCAGATAATGATAATATGTATGCAATTGATGGGTATACCTTGTTTAGAAATGATGGTCATCCTTCTGCAACTTCAAGACCTTATGGAGGTATGGCAGTCTTCAGTAGGGTTGAATTTATGCCTGGCTATCCACACATTCATAATACTAATGGCATTGAGATAACTACATGTGGAAGAATCATTACTTTCATAACAACCATAATAGGTGTATATCGCTCACCTAAAATCTCAGTACAGCAATTGTGCCATGCTTTGAATGAAGTATTGAGTTTGTCGTCTTCTCAGTTTAATGTTGTCGTTGGTGATTTTAATATTAACTGATTAGATGAAAGTAATAGGAGGCCTTTATATAATCTATTTGTTATTGAAAACAATTACAGACAATTAATAAACAGTTTTATTATTTATTCCTGAGCGGTCCGGAATCTGCCGTTTCGGACCGCTGACAGTTGCTGACAGTGAACATTTTATAAACAAAATGAAAGTCATGTCATTATACGCAACAAGATGGATAATAATTTCAGAACTACTCATTGTTGAAAAATATCGTGCAGGTATGTTATTAGAAATTTTATAAGCTTTCATTTGATGTATAGCTCAGGTTTCCACGTTATGTGAAACTTTTTAAAATGTCCAAAACGTTCGTAAAACATTGTTCGTGATAAATATAACTTTACTTCTCGCAGGTAATGTAGAATTTCAGGTGGGTTTTTTCAACTATACTTAACGCACAACCTTGAACAACATATCAAACAAAAGCAAATGAAAAATGCTATTCGAGGTAGAAATTTTAGAAATCTAGCGAAACGGAAAGTACTTTAAAAATTGGAAAACATCTGCCATTTTGGTTCAGTTCGCAAGAAAAATGGTGGAGAATACGAGCCTAACACTGTAGAGTTTTCACACAGAACGTTCACAACATTTGTGGTCATATAATAAAACTACTTATTGACCTCGCTTGTTCGGTCTGTACTAGTGAAATATCAGACCTCGGCTCGCTGCGCTCGCTCGGTCCGTACTAAAAACGTCGGTCCGATATTTCACTAGTACAGACCTCACGCTCGGTCAATAAGTAGTAAATACTACTGACAATCTAACCACTATAGATCATATTTATACAAATTTACCAGAATCACAAACTAAAGCTCACATTTTAGAAACCTATTTCTTTGACCACAAATCAATATGTACATAATTAACTGTTTTTAGTCAACTTTATTGCTATGATTAGTACTGTAGTCTATTATACAGTAGATGCATATATAATGATTAGTATTGTACATAAACATCTAACATTTAACTACTGTACAAAGGAGACAAAACTTGTACAAATCGTTATTCTCTACATGTAAATACAGTTTGCCAAGTAAAATCAGGTAAGCATTTATAGTTTAATTTCCACGATGTTCACCCACCCTTTTCCTTCCCCCAAATACTTTATTCTGTTTACTTTAATTATATATTTTCCTTATTTTATTATTTTTTTATTTCTGATCTCTTTAACTTTATTATACAGTACTGTAATTTTAGGTATATTATTAAGCTAATATTATAAGCTTATCATGTCATATTTATCAAGATATAGTTTACAATATTTCTACACTATTTTATTTTGTGTAGATGCAAATGCAACAATGTCAAACCATTAGCAGTTGGACTTTACTAAAAGATTATGGGAAAAAACTTGCACAAATCATTCTTCTCTATTGCAGTTTGCCAAGTAAAATCAGGTAAGCATTTGTAGTTTAATTTCCAAGATGTTGACCCACCCTTTTCCTCCTCTTCCCCCCAATACTCTATTCTATTTACTTTAATGGTAATGTTTCTTTATTTTATTGAATTTTTATTTCTGATCTCTAACTTTATTATACTGTAATTTTAGGTATCATATTATTAAGCTATATCCTTGTCATGTCAAATTTCTCAAGATACAGTTTACAATAATAAAATAGTAACTTTGTCATGGTGACAAATTTAAATATCCCTTTAAAATGTACTAACCATGGTGAATGGTAACAAGTTCAGAATGTTATGAAATCTAAACTGCTTATTTATAAATACATTTACCAAAAACTAATAATGGCGTAATGTTGGAGCAAAGGGTGAGAAGAAGAACTGTTTAAAGATTTGATTAATAAATACGCTTAAAATAAAAGAGCACGATGTATTTCGGCAGACAACTTATCAAGTGGTATGTCAGCTGATAAACTGAAACTTAGAGCATATATTTATAGGGAACGAGGTAGGATGATGTCACCCCGATAGTGAAGTGACACCAAAATAGTGACAGACTGAAAACAAAGTCCTTTTGTCTGCATAATATTGGATAAAGGAACTTAATTGAATGGATTCCATCACCTTTAGTTGGAACAATAAGTGGCATTTCTTAAGAACTCTAAATTTATCGTCTGAATAGGATTCAGCACAATGCGCAAAGACAGATGTCTTGTGATACCTGAGTCACAACTAACAGTTGATTTATTATGACACTGCAGTGTTGGTTGTTGGAGATTGGATGTAGTTTTGTTCCAAATGAGTGAAGGCACGGTTGGGTAGTTCTACCTACATATCGAGCATCACACTCACATTTATATTCATAAATAACACAGCTTGAAGAATGCTCCAACATTACACCATTATTAGTTTTTGGTAAATCATGTGTTTATAAATAAGCAGTTTAGATTTCATAACATTCTGAACTTATTACCATTCACCATGGTTGGTACGTTTGACAAAGCGATATTTAAATTTGTCACTACGACAAAGTTACTATTTTATTATTGTAAACTGTATCTTGAGAAAGTTGACATGATAAGGTTATAATATAGCTTAATAATATGATACCTAAAATTACACTATTATGTTTTTGTAGATTCAAGCACAACAATGTCAAACATTAGCAGTTGGACTTTGCTAAAAGATTGTGCAGCTTATAGTACTTGAGTAACAAATGAAAATATGTTACATGGACAACAAAATTCAAGTCCAACCTACTTTCTTTGAATTGGTAAAATTGTCAGATCCTCAACGTATCTTTAGTTTGTGTATGGCATTGTTAAAATGAAGTGTTTCCTCAGCAAAAAAAACTTTCATCACCTGAATGTATGGAAATTAATTTATGTGAGTTTTTGCTGCGACAAGCCCTGTGTTGCTGCAACAACTATATTGCAATGTCTCATGCTCCTGGAACAAGTCTTCATATTAAACTGTATGCTATCTGTTCAGCCATGTTCTCAAGATCATGGAAAGCTTGTGTCATAAACGAAACCCACATTGCATAATCTAAAAAATTAGCTTACTGTATACAGTCTGTTGTAACGTTGATCTCATTATCTTCATAACATTGCTGGTATCCTGTTTCTCACTTATTAAACTGCTGCAGTACTTTTGCTACATAGTGTAAACATTTTACATTACTTTTACTTTTACAAGAATAATCCAAAGGTAAAAACCATAATGTGGATAAAAAACCATAACATGGATTGTTGTAACAAAGTCTTTTCACATCAATATCAAATTTCTGAGTTGTTATGCATTAGTTTATCAGCACACTTTACTGTCACCCTCTCAAAATAAAGTCTTCAATCAATTTATGTTTAACCTTTTCACTTCTGACCTTCCGGGAGCGCTTCCATTGACGAGTATTAAAAATTGTCTGGTGTTAGACAGAATAAAATATTAAAGTACAACAAATATGATCTATTCTGTGGTGAAAGGGTTAAAACCCAAAATAACAATTAACATTTAACTTCAAGCATGTTAAAACTTACAACTATTCATGTTGGAACCAAAGCATCACAAGTGTGAGTGACAAACAAACCCAGAACATTGAACAATGATAAGTAATTGACACAAAAACCTGATTTGATACCCTGTAAATCATCACTGTAAATCCACACAGCTTTTACAAGTGTGTTAGCTAGCAGCATGATGCAGTTGCACTTGACTTCCCTCAGCTAAATTTGTAGTTGCCGTTTGAGATGTAAGTTAAGAGACGGCAGAAAATTTGGGTTGCCCCGGGACGTTGGGCAGGCGATTCGCCAGCAACAACAAAGGTATTGGTTGTTCAACCTACTTGTCTTGTCAACACATTTTGGTGACAAATAATGAAACTTTTGGTGCAAGAATATTGCCCAAACATTATATTGATGTTGTAGAATACATCGATTACACTGGATAGCTCATATTTAAAAAAATTAGAATTGTTTAAATACTTTCTCATTTCCCATTGTTAATAATACATATTAGCATAAACCAATATGACGCGCATGCGTCGATGCAAGACAACAAAACGAACATTGAAACCAACCAAACTTTTTAATATGAACAGTGTCAACTTGAACACGTATTACAGGTAAAACCATGTCAATAAATTTTAAATAACGATTCTTACATTCAACCGAATGGCAACGATCCTGTGATCACGACAGTTAATATATAAACCCACACTGTCAGTGTCACTGTTTAAGAAGATGACATATGCGAGACAATAAAAGTGTTAATGTCATACCTAATGCAAACATTGTCAGTCAGCAAAAGTGCCTGAGTTAAATCTTCATCAGTCGCATTTGTGAAACCAGGGATTAATTTTTCCAACACATCCCTAAAAACTTTAACATGAAACAAAGGCCTGTCATCACTTTCAATTGCGATTGATGCGAAACGACGTTTTTTACATTTCGCCGTTCGCATCGTGTAGCCACATCTGTCACAACGTATCACTAGCCCCATCGCTTGCAATATCTTTCGAGAACAGTTAATACATTGCAAATACGTATTTGCTCCACTTTCTCTACAGAATGTATACTTTCGACAGTAATTGTACTATTTTGGCTCGTCTGATCAACCTCACCTGACTCCACTTCCACCGACGATAAAGTTGTGTCTGTCTCATCTGCTGTGATAACCGACCGCACCACCGTAGAAATCTTCTTCTGTCCTTGCCATCAATATCGAATACACTTTACCAGTGCAAACAGAAGAGATATGCTTTTGCCACAAATCCAACCCTATCGTTCCTGTTTCATCCGCAAACAATGCACAGGCAACTTTTAACTGCCGGGATGACACTACCGTGCTGCTTTTCCCACGAACCCCAATGTACTCGCCTTCCATCGCCGTTGTCATTATCTCTTTTACTGAAACCATTCGAAAATCTGGCGCAAGTGCCTTTTCGTATTGGAAAGAATACTCTGTTCGCAAAGGCATAGAGATCTTGCTCATATAATTTACGATCAACTTTGATCCATCGGAGCTGTACGTAAATTTCTTTATCGGGGTGTGCGATCGCTCACTATCTGCTAACATCGGTCGCTTCGCTTCCGAGTAAATTAGCGCTTCTTGCGCTCGTTTCGTTGATGTTTGTAACACCATTGTCGAATAGGTCATGGTATTCCGTTTGTTTCTCTTTGACGGGGACAATTGATGTACATAGCCGATGATTTCCTCACGTCCTTTCGTTTCGTTTGAACGTTCCTTCGAAGTAGGAAATTCGGAAACGCGATGATTTGTCTCACAACTCGAAGACAAAGTGGAAGCAGATGGAATACTGTCACCTTTTCTCTTTGAAGTAACCTTCGAACTTTTCGTTTGTTTTTTTTCTCTCGAAGCCATTGTCAAACCGCAAAGCATTCAAAAACAATAAAAAATCAGTGGCATATTTGCATTGAACGCGATCTCGTTCCCAGAACCTGCGTTCCCTTTGAACGCGGCATCAGCGCTCACAACATAAATAATGCATTGAAAAGATTGGGATATCTGTTTGTTATATCATTTTGACACAAAAACGGACGAAAATTACGTCAATTGATGTGCACATAGTCTTATTGGCTACATGAATACGTCATTGTTTTTCCCATTAAATACTTCACATTAGCAACTACGCAGTAGATACATGTACGCCCAAGCGTACCTATTTTTATATTTCCAACATAACTGCTGATCAAAGAATGCAACGACTCCCAAATACAGTGTAAGAGCAAATTATATGTGCTAGTTGTAACGAACACAATGTAAAAACAACGTATGAACATACCTTAACATCGTTATTTTCCTTAGTTCGCTGCTCCTCTTCAGACGAAACATTTGCTTGGCCACTTGTAAGGCGAAATCCTTCGAGTGGTCGCACAACACGCTGCTGGGAAGTCGCTGCATTATTTTGTGACTCCTGTAACAACAAAGAAGTTTAGGAATCGGCTATTTACCATAAAGCCGTTACAAGGAAAAATGTAAAACAAACGATCTGCTGGTCAATATTTATCATGCAAACTTACATTATTTTTGCACACCTTATTCTTAGTTCCACATCGACAGGCTTCTACACAGCATGAATTTCTTGCCTTGCATGGACAACCACGATTACTATTTTCTTTTTAGTGCTGCAGGAACTTTTACATTGACAGGATGTTGCTTCCTTGACAATAGAATATGAATTATGTGCGTCAGATTTCATACACAACGAAGATAAGATGCATACTATATGGTCCACTCGCCTCCATAATGGAAGCCAAGTATTCCGGAAGTGCTTTTCTGCGTATTAAACGTATCTAAAATTCGCGCATGCGTAACTCATGACAGTGTCCCTTTAAGCTGAACTTGCTTTGACCTGAACTGGCTCAAGCGTAAAAAATGTTGCCATAGAAAATATATATTGATGTTCCAAAGTTGAATTTCAGCCGCTTGGGAGGGAAGGTTCCCAAGGTCTCTCGTGCTTCTTTATACACTTAATCGCTGCCAAATATACTCAACTTCGTCGCTCCAATTTGTAAACTTGTATTTATAACGTATGTATGTATGTTTAATGCATACTTCCATTCGGTTTACCAGACCCCTTCGAATCCAGTTCCAACCGAAATTTGTGCTGGATCCCGTGAATTACCACCCTTTCCAAGCTTCGAGCTTACAAGCAACAAAGTGTGCAAGGTTTTGCACTCTTTAGATCCATCTAAAGCTCCTGGCCCAGACAGCATTCAAACTCGTGTTTTAAAGGAATGCGCTTCTCAATTAGCCAATTCTCTCTGTTTACTTTTTAATAAATCACTTCGCACCTCAGAGATTCCTAACGAGTGGAAAGTGGCTAATATCATCCCGCTTTTTAAGAAAGGGAAGAAGGATGAAGTTGAAAACTATCGACCGATTTCGTTACTATCCGTCGTTAGCAAAATCTTGGAACGTTGTGTTTTCGACCATATTTCATCCCATATCCACTCCCTAATCCACTCTGCCCAACATGGTTTTATAAATGGAAATCATGTTCATCCCAGCTTCTCTCTGTCGCACGTAATTGGCAAGAACTTAGACGAAGGCAAGCAAACTGACGTGGTATTTATGGACATCTCAAAGGCTTTTGATTCAGTAGACCATCCAACTTTAATTCATAAACTGTACGACTTTGGTATATCGGATAATCTTTTACTATGGTTTAAAAATTACCTATCCGGAAGACTCCAACAAGTTGTGGTCCAAGGTGTGAAATCTGATCAACTGCCAATTACATCAGGTGTTCCCCAAGGCTCAATATTGGGACCTTTATTATTCCTAGTCTATGTTAACAACATTCCTGACTATATATCTCCCTCTACCGATGTTGCACTGTTTGCCGATGACACTAAATGCTTTAGAACAATCCAGTCTCCAATTGATACGGCTTTACTTCAAAAGGGCATATTAAACCTTGAGTCTTGGTCAAGTGATCACTATTTACACTTTAACAAGCCTAAGTGCAAAGTTCTATCTATAACCAGAAAAAGGTCCCCGATTGTGACAACGTACCAGCTAAACAACTACACAATTAACCAAGTTAGTACAGAGTCAGACCTGGGAATCAAGATTGATTCCACACTTAATTGGAAAAGTCAGGTAAATGATTTCGCTCCAAAGCTAATGAGATGCTTGGTTTGGTTAAGCTCATCCATCGATGACTGTATAAGTCTAACTGTTCCCTTTGCAAGAACCGTAACTTTTCAGACATCTTATTTCATTAGAACTACCAAAGTCTGGAATATTCTTAATTCAGACTTGAGAAACAAGAACAAATCTTTCAGCTCTTTTAAATACGGTCTAGTACTTTTCTACCGCGATGCTTTAACAAAATCGTATGACACAGAAGATCCGAGAACCTGGAAGTCTGTGTGTATTAAATGCAAAAGAGCTAGGTCTCTTGTAAATAGTATAAATTGTTGCTTTTAATTATTGTATTTATATTATGTAATTTTAATGTTTTTAGTTTATCGGGACCGCAGTAATTGGGGTTAAACCTGTTGCGATATCCCTAGCACTTTTTTTACTGTTTTTATGTAGTGTGCTGAAGCTTAATAAATCAATAAATCATAAATCAACCCGTAAGGATCAGTATATCGATATGTCCGCGATTCACGGCTATGCTTTGATTTCATCGCATTTATCTCAGCAACAAGTGCCGAAAAGCAACGATACAAATTGGTACGTTGAATACCGATCTTAGAGCGTATGTTCTGTTTTAAAGATTAGCGTGGGACGATGCCAACCCCACCCTCCCGAGCCCGTTTTGAAATGCGCTATTTTATCGATGGTTTTACGCTTATAACTGCTCAAGTAATATCCTATTGCAAAGGTATGCACTACCAAAAAATCCTAAAATTCATACGAAGAACATTAACTCAAGAAACAAACACATTGTTGCAATTATAATATTTTGTTTTATTTTCTCCGATTTAACACGGCCGAGGAGACTGGACCCAGACATTAACGTACCTGAGGAATCATGATAATGCTATACAATGACATAGAAAATAATTAAGAAATGACGATTCACCCACTTCGGGAATAGCAACTCCCAATTCATATTTGTGAATAGCATAGTCGTTTCCCCAAACCGATTTAGGGAAAAGATGGTGGATCCTTTTCCATCAACGTTTCTATTAACTTGGTCAATAAAGTACACATTCTAAAAGCAATATTTTAATTATGTTATTTTAAATGTAAGTATACCGTAAATAGAAATAGTGAAGTTGGAGAACTTCAACGATGTGTTACTTTCGGATTAAATTGTTTGTATTGATGCACACTTCTCAATGAGCGAGATAATTAGTGTTGTCAAATGTAGAACTAACAGGTATTTCCATTCCCTAAAATACAGACCTGCCAACTCACACGATTTTGTCGTGTGCCACACGAATTTTACATGAATCTTAAGTTCTCACGAGTTACTGTCCATTTTTCGTGTCTTCGCTTTATTACTCAGTATCGTGCATCATTAATTATTAGTAATTAATTACAGACACGACAATCCTCCCTTGTTTAGAAGATTGTTTACCTTTAACTTAATATCAACGTTTACTGTTCGATCGTGTTAGTGTTATAATCTCGTTAGTGTTATAATCGACAGATGGCGTTCAAATGGGAGAATTTGAAATGTCCAAAAAGGAGAAGAATAATAATGGAATAATAACTACACAAATTCGTCATGTGACTACCACTTACATAAATTAGTGCATAATTAATTAATAGTAATTAATTACAGACATGACAATCTCGTGTTAGTGTTATAATCGACAGATGGCGTTTAAATGGAAGAATTTGAAATGTCCAAAAAGGAGAATAATAATAATGGAAGAAGATGATGATGACGAAGAGGAAACTACACAAATTCGTCATGTGACTACCACTTACATCGATTAGTGCATCATTAATTATTAGTAATTAATTAATCCTCCCTTGTTTAGAAGATTGTTTACCTTTAACTTAATATCAACGTTTACTGTTCGATCGTGTTAGTGTTATAATCGACAGATGGCGTTTAAATGGAAGAATTTTAAATGTCCAAAAAGGAGAAGAATAATAATGGAAGAAGAAGATGATGATGACAAAGAAGAAACTACACAAATTCGTCATGTGACTACCACTTACATAAATTAGTGCATCATTAATTATTAGTAATTAATTACAGACATGACAATCCTCCCTTGTTTAGAAGATTGTTTCCTTTAACTTAATATCAACGTTTACTGTTCGATCGTGTTAGTGTTATAATCCCTATATATAATAATCTGAGTCTGTTGAGCGAAGGCCCTTTCGTTTTAACTTTTAAGTGTCTATATATTTGCAAGACAGGAGATATAAACAAGGCATTCGTTCCCAACTTTCGGTCGAGTTCGATAACCATTAATCATCTGCCTTTTCAGCATAGTTTTTTTGGTTAAGGTTAGCAATTTGGTTAGGTTTAGTGTTTTGGTGATATTCGGATTAGCATTTCGTTGAATTATAAAAGACTACCGCCTTACTGCTACCGTACGAATAGGCACCCCTTACGAAAATATTCAATAGAAATTGGGACCGGAATATAGCATATTCTATGGCATATTCAATTAGAAATTGGGACCGGTTTCAAAGGAATATTCTAAGCATTTTCAATAGTATATTCTATAGGCTATTTATACTGGATATTTACACAGCACACAGTAGAATATTTCAGTTTAAAGATATATTTAACATTTAATGTACAGGCATTATTATTATCATTATATCAAACAGGCAAACATCAGGTATTATTATATCAAACAATTTATTACAGTTGATTGGTAAAACAATGTGAAATCAACTGCAAATATTTATCTTGTATACAAAAATAACTTGTGGAATATCTACATATATTGAAGGACTAATGTAATGACAAACCAATAATCTTCAATGAATTATATGGCTTTACTCAGATTGAATGTCAACACATTAAAATTAGTTCAGCAAAAGTAGGCACATTTCCACAAATTACCATTGTTTTACAAGGCTTTGGTAATACAGTATATTTCAGCCAAACCGGATGTTCGTTTCCCAAGGACATTGTAGTATTAGGAATTCTGGTTCATGATGATCCATCGCAGGCAGTGTGAGCTGTATGTTTGATAACTGAAGCACTATAGCAGCGTACTTTTCAGGCGCATAATTCTGTTTTGCAGTCAGTTCCAGCACTCTATGCAGTTTTCCAATTGTGAGATCTTTGGGGCAATGTAAATGATTGGGACTGACGTCCAGTTAATAGGTCGAATTACTTGCTGCTACCTCTCCAATTATCAAATATAGAGCTCACTGATAGCAGGTTGCTTAAAAAACCCATTTCAAATATCTAGTTTCAAATGATATGATATTCAACTAAGTTAGATGTTAGACTTGGACCAATTCCCTTTAAGTAGATTGTCATTTCAAGTTCAACGTTTGAAATTTTGTTTTGAGCAACTTGCAGCTGATCACAACCTAAATTGCAATGATTCTTGTCAATAATCCAATGTTCCTGGAAAACGAACATCCAGTTTGGGTGTAATTTGAATTTCAAGACATAAGTTTGAGAAATACTGTGTTTTTGTTTTATCGCTAACCTTTGGCCTGTTGTCTCAGACCTTCCTCAGAGCAATCTGAAGAAGACCCGACTCTGATAAAAGCTCAGTGATTAAATAAAGATGTGGCGTTTCCACAAACTGTACAGTTAACAATCTACTACAAGGAATAAATAAAAAAATGAATATACACATTTCTTAAATAAATGCATATGAATAAATAAATCAAGTTACTAATAAATAATTAAATGTATAATTGTTACTAAGCTTATCCCCTTTTGACCTGCAATTTTCTGCCTTGGCGACATTGATCTGAGTTTCTGCTTGTATATATCATGAAACACAATTATTATTGAATACCCGGTCTGCACACTGGGGAATCAGATGGCTCACTTTCTGATGGCTGCTAATACCAGGAATTTTTCTTCTGTACTCTGAGTCATCCTCCCCTGGTCGGGGTAGCAGTATAGCCTGTTTCAACACACTGCATCATGGTCATATTCATCTAATAAAAAATTAACAAAAATAAAACTTAAAATACCCATTTTAAAGGGACTAGCTGTGTCACACTAAGTTTCTTATATTCAAATTTTGAGATGTAAACCTCAAAATAGAAATTATAAACTAACTGAAATACGAGTTACATATAACAACTTTAATTTGGAGGATTTATTTTCTGGTATGTATGCGCTGGATCCCCAAAATCGATTGACATTGAAAGAAATCAGCAAGCATCCTTGGTGACTATAAGTGCAAATACAATGACACATGCACATTTGCCTAGCAACTTTCGTAAATAAGACATGCACACTTGCCTAGCAACGCTCATTCATAACACATGCACACTTGCCAATAAAATCTCATGCATGACACATGCAACGGTCTTGCCAACTCTTATCCAAGTTTGATCCTGGTTAAATTAACCAATCACAACACGTTTTTCTACAATAAACTTTTTCTATAATGTTTTCCATTTTTGTCTTTTTGTAATTAGGATGAAATCACAAAGACAAAGAACACCAATTACTTCCCGAATTTTATCGTTTTTCAGGGGTCTATTTCGCACGCGTCGCGGTTCATACACCGTAAATTGAGTCTCGGATTGCTGAAACGTTTATTATTTTCAATGGAAAACTGTTATCAATTGGCTCCAACATACCTAACCAGGTTATAATAACAATTGTTTGCATGTTTTTCGAGATTGATCATACCCTGGATTCTTCAAGGAGGTGATGTGGGAACCTTTGCGGTTCTCAGTTATTCGATACTCAGTCAAACACTGTGGCGTACAAGAATAAATTGGGCACTATCTAGTCCTTGTCATTATAATAAATGTATTTAATATATAGATATCGATTAAATGCTAGGTAGTATTTGTTTGTTTATTTATTTAAAAATCTTTATACATGGTAACTAATCAACCTTATGATCTAAGTACAAAGTAAAAAATGGTTGCTTTTCATCAGTTGTATAAAAATGACTAAAAGGCTAAAGTATTACAAATTATTTACAAAATATCTATAAAAAATCAATATATAGTGGTGTTATCAAGTTGCTATTAATTACTTTTTTCTAAAACATTTTTCTTAACCAAAACTTATCTTCATAGCATTGGTTTTTGGTTGAGACAACCTCAGCATATTGTCATTGCTTCTTAGGTTGTAGTAATTAGTATTATTCGAAATTTCGAACATAGAAGTAATATTAGGTCTAGGACATTTATTGTTTGAAGCATTGCTTACATAGGACGCCATTTGTTCCTCTCTTCTTTCTTGTAAAGTTTTCCATCCTAAGTTGGCTAATATTTCATCTGATTTGGAGTTTTTGCAACTTGTTTTTAACAATTGGTTGCAATTCCCCCAAACCATAGAGCAATAATGCTGTGAAATATATTGTTTCACACGTCTTAAAATTCCGGGTGTATGTAAAATATGGCATTAAGATATGATGTAAACCACTTTAAAAGCAGAATCTCTAATCCCATATAAATACAATTTTCTGATTAATATTTCATGGTCTATTGTGTCGAAGGCTTTACACAAATCAAGAAAGATTATTCCGTTTATTAAATCGGAATCCATATTAATCAGCTATGAATTAGTTGTAGTTAACATTGATGTAGAGGTGGAATGACCTCTAAAACCAGATTGACATGTTGTAAGAATATGATTTTCCGCTAAGTAATCATTTAACTGTGTATATATACTAATTTCTCAAATAATTTTGAAACTACTGGTAAAATCGATATAGGTCGATAGTTACCACACTCTGTTTTATTGCCTGACTTACTCCTGTCATATACATCTGATGGTAGGAGGAAAGCATGTAGAGGAAAGCATGTAGAGCATGAGCAATCAACCAAACTCCTTGGAGTGCATCTAAATGATTCACTTAGATGGCAAACAAAAGGAAAAACAATTCAAGTTTAACTGGATATTTTAAATTATGAAAAATTTGATAACTTGTCTACATGCAAGTTGTTTGTCAATGTTGTGGCAATCATCTTTTTCTATATACCCAGGTGTGGGGAACACACAGCTTAGTAGTAAAAAATATGTAAATTGCTTGGGGGAATGGTCCAGTAAGAATTGAACCATGCATTGTAAGTTTATTCAAATCATATAGGTTGTATGCTTACAATGTGTGAAATGGTATACATGCTAAACATCAATACCCGTACTAGCAAACACACTGACAATGTCTGCGTCCAAATTCGTATAGTACGTGAAATCTACAAACAAGGATCTGACCACAACGTTGGTGAGTGTAAACACAATGGCTCAATGTGGTTAGAGCCATTGAAGCAACAAACGATCTCGCAGAACTTTCGCTATCTGTCATAGCGTATTCCGTGTGACGTTCCCACAAGCTGACACCAAACCAATTGCATAGTGTTTGGCAACTATGTCATCGGACAAAAACTATCAACCATTGAATATTATCAACTCGAATATGTTAGCTAATAAAATTAATGTTGTAGGTGCACTGCAATAAAAAGGTTTTAGTGCAACATAAGCAGTGTCAAATTGTGAAAGAAACTGAGCTCATCGATGCTTTTGCTAAGAAAATCAACTCTACTCAGAGTGTTGTCAGTTTACCAGTGTTTCACTAGTATTTGATGTTGTAGATACATGTATGTAGTTGTTTAATTCTAGTCTTTTTACTTTTGCAGAGGGAAAGATGCATGAAGGTATGCTCATGAATTCAGGACTCCTGAACCAGCTGGAACAGAATGCAGCAGTCTCAACAACAGGTCGTCTGCTTTGCCTATATGGTGACCCTGCCTATCCACTTCGAATTAATCTCCAGGCACCATTCCGAAATGCTGTTATTACACCACAAATGCAGAAATGAGTGCAGTTTGCGTATCTGTCGAATGGCTATTTGGTGAAAAACACTTTAAAATTGCCCTTAGTTCAATTGGTGAAATGTATGTAGTCTGTTGCCATTTTACGTAATGCAATGATGTACCTCTACCATAATCAAACTTCTGATTTTTTTTAACATTGAGCCACCGACAATCCAAGAATACTTTGCTTGAATTCAGGACAGAAATGCTATTATATATTGTACCCAGTTGACTTACTCAATTGTCAAATGATGCCTTTGCAGTGTGATTAATTTACTTAACCCATCATCAATGGTCAACTTGTATTAAACTGTTTTTAAACAGGGCTTCACTGGAAACGTTAGACCTCCCATACACAATTTCGGCGTTATACCAACTTTTTAGAGTATTTAAACTGCTTTTAATGTATTCACATACTTCTGTTTTAACACAATGGGGCATCTAGTCACACATTTGTGCATCGTACATTAATACTTAAATATGTGCCATTGAGAGTTGACTTGTATATAAATAATGTGGAAGCTAACACAATACTTGTAGGCTGGTCACAAGAACATTTTGTTTAATCTCTGATGTATATATACATATTTATTTGTAAATACTACATTCATATGTATAAATGCAATTTAAATTGTTATAAAAATATTGTATAATTTAGAACTGGTGAAAGCATATATGAAATATAATTAAGATACTCATTTATAATAAATAATGATTAATATAAAATATATTTTTAATATATACATATATTTATAAATATAAATAAATATATAACAATTATCTTCAGATAAATAAATGCTGGGTCAGCTTTATGATTTATTTGAAATTTTCTCAAACAATTTCATCATCATTGCAAGTTGCCCCTGTTGAAATTGCTGCTGTTGTTGTTGCATCAACTGAAGCTGCTGCATTGCATTTGTTGCTGTAACATCTGCATCATATCTGAATGCCTGAAAGCAAATGGTTGCTTTTCTTTGTGCTCATTTTTTTGCTTGGCTATTTCGATATTCATTTCATGTTTCTTCTTAAGAAATGCCATTGTGTCACTACCCGACCTGCGTTCTTTGGAGTTATAGTCTCCCTCCCTCTGATTTCCTCTTTTTAGTGATACCTAATTGATCAATTAATTGATAATTTTCAATTTTAATTGTAGCTTGAAGATGTTCACATGATTTTAGTATTGATAATTTTTTTTTGCTTTATTTTGGCCAAGTTGTTAATTGTGGCACAGAATAAGTGATTGTGGTGTTTGTAAATTTATGCAAAATAAACTTAAATGGTGCAAGTATATACTGTAAAATCACCAGATATAAAATCACTTCTCACCATAGGGCCTCGTTGAAAAACACTTCGGTGACATGGGCTACCTGTTTAAGTATTATTAATATTAATATTAAAAATCAATATCATCAAGTACCTAATGTATAACATATATACTTAGATAAAAAACAGATAGAAAGAATAAATCGATAAATTAGAAACGTGTAATTGGGATATAAGATTAGATGTTTTATTTAAACAGGGGTACACATCAGCTATAAGCTGTTCTCCCTAGTGTCATCGAAATATATCACCAGCTCCAAATCAAGGCTGCTGAGTTAATATCGAAGGCGAAGCTGCGATACTATGAAGATAAAGCTGCTAATGTACGCACAACAAATCCAGCTAAATGGTACAGATCCATCTTTGCACTTTGTGGGGCACGCGAGTCGAATTCCAACGTAAGTGGCCCGTCTCCTGAGGATTTGTGTGAAATGGCTGAGAAACTACAGGATGTGTTTACGAGCCCATGGAAGAATTACAGCTCCCCTATGGCGCCTGTTCAACCGGATGGTCTACCGGATCACCCTCCCCGTTTACCAAGTATTTGTCAGGTTAAAAAAACGCTGAAACAGCTGAATCCAAGGAAGGCCACTGGTGTTGACAATGTTCCGGCGTAGGTGCTAAAGCACTTCGCTGAGGAATTAGCGGTTGTCACACATAACATAATCTCAGCCAGTATCACTCAAGCAAAATATCCTACTCCATACAAGCATGCTCTCATATCAGCCCAGTGCCCAAAGTTCGTCCCCCTAAAGAAATTAAAACAGACTTCAGGCAAATCTCAGTTTTACCGGTTCTCGCTAAGACCATTGAGAGAATTCAGGTCCTATTAAATAAAGATACTCTGAAGGTGAAAGGAAATCAGCACGCTTTTTCGGACAATCGCTCAACTGTGTCAGCTCTAATTAACATCTCCCAAAGTTGGTTCAACGAAACTGACAACAAACCATCTGGAAAGAAATCCATTCATGCCTTGTTTATCGACTTTTCTAAGGCGTTCGATTTGGTCGACCACAATATTCTACTGTCAAAACTTAAGAATATGAATATCAACAGGAGCCTATGGCTTGCTAGTTTTCTTACTGACCGAACACAACAAGTAAAGCTCCCCGGTGTCCTGTCGGCTGTCGAACCATGCCCCGCCGGTGTACCGCAGGGATCCGTGATCTCCCCCATATTGTTTAACATCTTCATTGATGATTTTGAAGACGCCATACCGACAGAACTGCGCGATCGTATCAGCATGTGTAAATATGCAGATGACTGTACGGTATTTGACAGCGTCCCTAAAGGTTATGAATCAACAATGCAATTGGTGCTGGACAACTTACAAGAATGGGCGAGCACCAATCGTATGTCAATGAATATCAACAAAACGAAAGATATGTGGATATCCTTTAAGGTGATAAATCAACCTGAAAATCTACGCGTTGGAGATCAAGTCCTGGAAAGAGTTTCAGCTTTTAAACTGCTAGGTGTATGTAAATGAGACAACTAAGAAGGCTAACAAAAGGCTCTTCTACCTCCGCGAGTGCAGGAAGTCAAACCTACCAAAAATCGTGGGGACTACAGTCTATTGCACTAAAATACGCACACTGCTTGAATATGGCTCACCAATATGGGGCGGTCTGCCTAAGTATTTCATTGAAGAGTTGCAACAAGTTCAGAACAGGAGTCTCCGAATCATCGGCATTCCTAAAAATGATCCTAGAAGACCCTAGAAGAACGACGAAGTAATGCAGATAAAAGAGAACTTGGAAAAATTGTAGAAGAAAATGGTCACCCTAATCAAAAATATATTCCTAATGAGGTTATCCACCCTTACAATACTAGGAATTATCGTGTTTTTAACTTGCCTATGTCCGGAACGAATAGACACAGTAATTCATTCATTCCTAGGGCTTGTAGAATATATAACAACATTAAATGGTTTTTCATATAGTATGCTGTATATATATATATATATATTAATATTATAAGTATAGTTATTTTTATTAATTTATTACCCTAATTATTTTTACAAGTTGTAAATCCATTGTATATATCTTTTCTAAAAATGGATTATTATTAAAATTGTAATTGTAATTGTATCTAAAAACTTACAAATAGTTATTTCTATAATACAAATATGTAAAAAAAGGAAAAAAAAGGTAAAACTTAGAGCTGATTGCAATTTACAGAAAACTGTTTTTGTACACAAAAGGATGGTTTTAAAACGACGTTTTATCCACGACGCGAAAGTAAACAAATTGAGATCGGGGACGGCGAGCAGACAGGATATGATGACCGTATCCAATGGCAACACCTAATCAAAATGCAAAATTTTACTTACCAGTAAATGTCCGTGTCAGATTCTTGCATCGCTTAAGGTCCCTAATAACAAGTGAGCATGACGTTGAAGCCATATCGTTCTTCTTAGCCAAATTTATTAGGGATGTCCATTTATTTAGTTCACAACACCATCCCACAAATTTTTAACTTAGAAATACAGAACAGCACGGCTATGATTCTGGCAGTGTTATGCCTACAATTCCGAGAAGACGATTTCATTTCTTAAACGCACTCGTCGTTTTATAACCAGAAACGCCTTGGGTGCTGACTATGACAAATGTAACCCTCATGTTTGCAGTGCCCATGTCCTAAACGCAATTAAGAAGAAGTCATTAAAACGTGAGTTTTACACAATAATTACACAAATTCCCTGCATTTATGTCCTTCCGAGTGTGTGCATGTCTGTATGTGGTATGTGTCTGTCTTGCGATCTAGTTTTTCCTTTAATTTTTTCCCTTCTTTTATCATGTTATGCAGTTAGTTACCATGCTATAATATTTAGCGACAATGTCCACAAATCTTATTGCTTTACAGAAAACCACGTTCTGAGTTTACAGCATTCCTGTTGCATGTTGTGGGCGTTCTGATTAATTTTACAACCTTGCGAGATTGGGAAGAGTTTGTATTCCACTTGCTTATAATGTTATCAGCTCTTCACATATGTGACGGCAATAGCTCCTCAGAGCGAAGAATACCGTGAAACTTTATTGATAAATTCCTACAGCACAAAGAATGGCGTCGGGATAGTTTAAAGACTTCTTTATTATCTGAACCAATTATCAAAATACTGTCAAACTAAAGATAATAACGGTAAAGAATTACTAAATATAAGACTACATACAGAGTTATTAAGAGATGAAATTATACACTAAAGAAAATGAAATGTTGCTTTAGGAGACCCTGTAGAGTCATCTGAGATATTTGAGGTTGTGCAGTTGGTGTCTCCATTTTATACTGCAATCAGGAAGAGGCTGTTATCGTGTATACATATCATGTACAGGTGATCTCGGAAAATATAAAGAAGCATCAAGAGCTGTGCATCATCCAAATGCTGAATCAACATGAGTTGTTATGGTATGTATCATGCATAACTATATATATATATTACATTAAAAGTAAATTGGTGTATTTCGTATATAACATTCATATAACTGTTATAGATATCGTATTAGGTGAAAGGGATTACCCGATGCACTGATGCAATGGCAGTTCATGACCGTGAAACAACTACATTAATTCGGGTCGATACCAAACTTGTTCACATCTATCGTAATATCAAAGGACGCTACAGGCGGTTTTAGATGGCACAAAGACTATGTGACTAAAACAAAGACTATACTACAAAAACGAGAGAAAAGGTATGGTTATATATTTACGTTGCTTGTTGGCATTGTTGATTGATGAGCATGAATAGTTGTTATATATAATAAATGTATTATTATTATTTTTTGTGCAAGCGCATGGTCATCACTGCCCATGACCTCGTCAAAGTCTAAAACGATGTTCGGCGGGCCAATTTCTGTGTGTATAGTATGAAGTAATAATAGTGAATTGGTATCCTTCATCAAATATCGGGGGGGGGGGGGCTTGAGAGACGAGGTAAACCTTCTGGAACAATATCATAAATAACGGCCCTGCGGACGAAACTTTTAATAAAAAAGCGTAAAGAAAGTAGATTCTTTAAGCCTCCGGGGAAACTTTTTAGTTCAGAAGATACCAGGTATGACAGAAAATACAGCAGGCATTGTTTGACTCTATTGAATAAAAACTAACATAACCTCATGTCTGTTGTTTTTCAGTCAAACTGATATACATAGGGAGAACATACATTCGTGTGACAAAACCACTGACAAACTCAAGCCCAACCAGCATCTTTCTACAGGAATTATAAACGTCGATAATTGTGTTGGTTAGCTTCAACAATTCAAGCTGTATATAACACCAGCCTGCAATATAATACATGGTATTACAATCAGCTTCATTCTGACAGTCTTCATTATTCTGTTTCTATTACTGATTGTTTGTTTGGGTAAAGAGGTCAATTATAACCAGACACAGTGCTAAAGTGGAGTGCTGTGGCGTTCGTTAAAAATCGGCCTACATGAAGTAGATGCTTCCTATTGATTCCAAACGAACGAACTCACACACAGAAAATAAAGCGTTGCCAACTTGGCAGGTGGCACTGCAATATTAAGTTTCCTTGTAGTTTAAACATTGAAAGTACCTGTTGCATATTATTGTACACAGAATTGTATAGGAATGGCATGACATGTTCAGATTTCTCCGCTACCAAGTAGAAAGTAATGTGGAACGGATTAGCTGGTCTGTCACCGAGTCAAGAAGCATGTGCTACATGACGGAAGTTGAAAAAATCAAATAAAAAAATAATAATCATTGAAAGGACCTGTTGCATATCATTGTATGCATACTTGTATAGGGAATCAAATGTGTTCAGATTTCTCCGCTACCAAGTAGAAAATAATGTGGAACAGATTAGCCGGTTTGTTACGAGTCAAGAAGCGTGCGATACATGAGAAATGATTGTCAGAGCGCTTAAAATGCTCTTTTGTTGTGATGAATGTAGTTTGAAGTTTATTTTGCATATAAACGTTTTTAATAGTTTATGTATTGATTATTTGTAAATAAAGTTGTTCTGAACGAGTTATAAGAGGCACGCTAGGATGGTGTTGAATTGGCAGCTAAGTGAATTGGCAGCAAATTGGCAGCTAACTTATAGGATTTATTGCATTCACAATACCTAGCAATCGTATATAGCGCATGTTTGGATCTAACTTTAGGGTTTAAATTTCTCAATGTGTAATAGAACATGTCAAACTTGTGGCAACAAGCATGACTACCTCTACAACGTTTCTCACCCGGACCGGCAAACTAAAAACACTTCTACATAATTATTGTCAGCTGTAGACTTCACATTTAGGGAAGAAATTTCCGCAATTTTCTGTCCTAAAATTTCTCTTCCTAAAGAGAATCGCTGACTTGTTCACGAAGCACACTAGGGTCTATATTTGGTCGACTCGTGCTCGATGCAGACGTCAATCTTTAATTTACCTGCATTTACCTGCAAATTTCCTTCCAATAGATATCGCAGAAGAAACGATACAAGAATAAAAACAAGGCTAAGTAACCTACCTACCGGCGGCGATACGATCTTCGAAACGCGAAGCTGATGAAGAAAAGGGTAATTAAATTTTTCATCCATTCGTTTATCCATGTATTCTTCATACCTTTCATATAATCGTGAAATGTCAGGCATCTCTATCGGCGTCATTTGATCCATTTTTCCTGTTCATCCAAATTAAAAATATTAATGTTACTGGTAGCAGTAAAATTTTGAAAGTTTAAACTATATATATATATATATATATATATTTCTTTGTTTGTAGTAGATAGAATATAAAATTTTTTTAAATAAATATCTTAAAACTGAAACATCGCTGCTTCAAGTTTCACGCCTCGTTTGTCGAGACGATCTTCAGGCGATTGAGTGAAGTAATAAAAATTCAGTTCGTTAATGGCGTCAAAACATTGACTGTTTGCTGACGCAAGTTGATTGTGCGTGCGCGTTTGAACTTTACCGCGCAAAATTTGTCTCTATGGTGGCACATCGCAAAGATTTCAGACCTATTCAGTGAATGCCGTTTGTCCACTTTCATTAGACACAATTTCTGTTAAAGGCAAAGATTGCATCGCTTTCCTCCGGCTGAATATGAGTTTGCACGCTTTAAAATATCTTACGAATATCTTACGTCCTTAAAACACTTCTTGTGGTTGCCATGTCTCCTTGAAAGAAGTAGCTGTCATACCTGTTCCGGACAAGGCAGTTTCCTTCAAGAGGGCATTCCTTTGGGATCTGGCAGTTACAGCTTTGGGGGCTAAAGTTCTTGACAAGATATGGCGCTATGCTATATATATATAATATATGCAAGATATGGCGCTCTTGACATTTTCCGTGCAAAAGTAGCTAACTTTAATATCTTGTGAAATAGACTTACTCTGGGGAAATGTTTATCGATGAGCTGCAGGAAGTTCTGCGCAATGTTCGTTCTGACAGTTTTACTATAAGTGGGGTTAACCAGATGACATTTCGCAGGCGATTTCTCCTCGTAGATGGTGGGGTAGGATAATTGTTGCCAGAGCAACTCACAGTAAAAACAGAAACCTGATCTCGATCAACACTAACAATAAAAGACGTTTATTATCACAAAACCTAGAATACAGAATAAACAATGTGAACAAAGCGGAAGTCACGTGTCCGGTTACATTCCATCCTTTTCGCGAAGAGTGACGACTTCGTCAATGTTTCTCACATAATAGTTTGCTTAACGTTGACTTCGATTTGCTAATAGTTTGATACTCGGGTTCATAATCGACTGGGCGCTTGGCTGGATCGGTTGTAATGGACTTGCTGCTTCTGGTGTGGTTATAGACAGGCAACCAATCACACGCTCTTGCAATTCCTGATCGTTTTCTAGTCGGAGCATGGGAATGTACGGTAACAGAGTCTTGCACATCGTTGACGTCAACAATTTTCCCAACTAAATATCCTCGTTCTGCATGGGACTGACGGAATGAGGCTTGATCTAAAATAACGTAGTAAGTTCCACCGTTGGGTTGTCCTTGTAATTCCAGGTAAGGACAGTGGGTAGTTAAACCTCTCATTTTGCCAATCCTTGCCAATATCTGTCGGGATGGTGGAAATACTTGATACAGATGCTTGCATACGTCGTTGACAGGTGCCTTTCCTGACTTGGTCAATAGATATTCCGCAACGCGGTACACAACACCTTCGTCTTGTAAGTCACTGGTGCAGGGCGTGTACATTACGAATTCTTCTAGCTTGTACTTGGCTTGTGCTGCAGTATGTGTCTCGTGGCTGGAGGTTATGCTTTCTCGAAGGTCTCCAGATTCTGGTTCTGGTATAAGAAGGATCTTTTCAACGTTGGTCGGAGCGGATATCTTGTCAGTTATCGTATGTTTAAGACGATACAAGTCACTGTTCGGTAAATGTTCGATTATCTTGAATGATCCGGTGTAGCGACGGACTAATTTGGTTGAGAGTCCTCGTTCTATGTTTGACGATGGCGGTTTGCGAACAAGTACTTTTTGACCAATCTGGAAGTTACGTTGTCGACTTGCCAAGTCGTAGTAGTCTCGCTGACGTCGTCGGAGATTCATTGTGATGCTGGTGAAAAGCTTGTGTGCCTCACTTAGTCGTTGAACCAGGTGTTCTGCGTATTCATTGCGTGATGTAGGTTCAGCTTGTGGTTCCAAGACAATGCTTTCTGGAGATTTAGATTGTCGACCAAACATCAGAAAGAATGGCGACAATTCCTTGGTGCCATCTATGACAGATGTGTTATGTGAGTACGCTGCGGGTTGGAGAAAATCTTCCCAATTAGTTTGGTATTTAGAGGCGTAGATCGCCAATGCAGAGTTAAGAAATCTATGACTCTTTCAGTGGAACCATTTGCTCTTGGGCGATAGCTTGAGGTAAAAACACGTTCAATTGATAAGTGTTTAGCAACGTCTTCAATTATTGCGTTCAGGAATTCACCTCCCCTGTCACTTAAAAGTGTTCGAGGGAAGCCAAACTTTAAGAATACGTGGTCGAAAAGCATTCCTGCCGCCGTTTGTGCACTTTTATCACAAGTCGGTATAGCAACCAAGAAATGAGAGAACGTTCAAACAGCAGTGAGGATGTAGCGATTTCCTTGTGAGGATTTAGGGAATGGACCAACAAAATCGATTCCAAGCGTGTACATCGGTGCTTCATGATGAAATGCGTGCATCGTACCGTGTTTCTGATCGAGCGACTTGTACTGTAGACATTCAGGGCAGCGAAGTATCCAACGTCGAACGGCTTTGGCCATTCCTCTCCAATAGAAGTCATGAGAGAGGGCGTGGTAAGTTTTGTCACGTCCACGATGCATGGCCATGGAAGAGTCGTGATAGGCTCGTAGTAACTGGTGTTTCACCTCCTTGTTATCGGGAACGAAAATTCTTAAATGGTTTGGTATATTCATCTGCGTACTTATCAGTCCGTGGTCAACGACGCAGCGTTTTGCTAAGAGCGAAATCTTTTTGTTGTCTGCCGTCTGTAGCAATCCTGGCGCAGTGGGTTGTTGCGTCTGACTGAGATAATCGTAGAGCTGACCAAGAAGAGCATCGTTGCGCTGGTGTTGAGAGAACTCGTGTGCGGCGATTCCGATTGAGGAAAGAATGTCAGCGTCTGTGGTGAAATCGTTGGAAGGAGTTTCTTCGGTTTCCAAGGGAGTGGTTACCGCTATGGAGCGCAGAGTCAAATGACATATTTCGCCAGGTAGAATTGCAATACAGGTCAAGTCCAATAGCTGTGGTTAAATAAGCTGAGACATCTGCTGGTGGAATGATGGTTACATCGGCTGTGTCATCGTGGCAACGAGGCAGGTCATGAGGATAGCGAGAAAGAGCGTCTGGTACTGGGTTCTTGTGACCGGGGCGGTGCCGTAATTCGAAATCGTATTCGGCGAGTAGCGAAGCCCATCGAGCTAATTTGACTTTCTGTGGAGCGATGGATGAAAGCCATTTCAAGTTGGCGTGGTCAGTTTCGACGATGAAATGGTGACCAAGGAGGTAGGGTCTCCATTGTTCTATGGCGTATTTGACGGCATAGAGTTCCTGTTCTCTTGTGTCCCAACGTTACTGTGTTGGATTAAGAGAACGGCTTAAAAACTAACGGTCGAAGCTGCTGGTCTTCGTCTTCTTGCATAAGGACAGCGCCAATGCCTTTCTTGCTGGCATCAGTATGAACATGGAACATTTTATTCCAGTCTGGGTACTGGAGAAGCACATTAGGTCCTTCGAGTGTGCAACGAAGGTCGTTGAATTCGGAGATGCTTTCAAGCGATAGCTCGAACTTTTGACCTTTCTTGAGGAGTTGGCGTAAATGAAATGTGCGTTGAGCGAAGTTGGGAATGTGATGTCGGTAGAATCCTACCATTCCGAGCAATTTCTGAATATCGGTTTGAGAAGAGGGCTGTAGAAAATGCACGATGGCTTCTATCTTCTTAGGGTCTGGTAAACGACCATTCTGCACAGTGATGATGTGACCTGCAAGTACTTCGAGGGATTGTGCGAAGAAGATGCATTTGGAAGGCTTGAATTGTATGCCCACTTGAACGGCACGTTCGAAGATCTTTTGATAGTGACTCAATGCTTCGTTGTAGGTCATGCTTCGGTGATTTGGATGAGGTATGGCATCAGCAGTGTTGATGGAGTGGTAGATACCATGAATGCGGCGGAGGGGTGAACCAGGGAGAATGAACGCTGTAGAATACTTGTGAAGAAGATTATTAAAGGCGGTCATGATGTCAGCTAGGACATGTGAATACTCATCACTGTCAAGGTGAAGCTCTTTGCAAAGCTTAGCGTGGAACTCTTCAGAATCCGGAGGGAGTGTGTTAGTTGAGGATAGTTCTGGAAGTAGATCTCGATCGTCTGGGTCATCCAACGGAGAAAATGGGCTGAGAAGTGAGGAACTGTCAATCAGTCCTTGCTGAGTCATTTCTGTATTTGCTCTCTTTGGTTCAAAGGCTTGATACGATGCTGTGTTGAAGGAACAAAGTGGCGATCCGTGGTCTGGTTGCTCAGGAGTAGACTGTTCTTGACTGAGAAGGTCTGAAGTGATGCAGGTAATTGTGTTCTCTATGGCATCATCTAGAGTGGCTTTCTGTTCACTGGAGGCGACTGTAACAGAACCATATGTCACGGAGGTAGGAAGTTTAGCTTTCTTCTTATTGCATTGAACAAGTAAGGTGGTGGTGTAATGCTGCTTGAAAGTTGGGGTTGAGTCAGATAGTGCAGGAGTACATGAGGAATTAGTTGTGTGAGCATCATTGAAGACGGTTGTGGTAGACATTCCAGACAAGTTGCATGGACCATCAAGGACGCACACGCCAGGTTCGAGTTCTCGTCCATTGATCCACAGATCCTGATTTCCAAAGGGAAGTATACTGGAGAGGCTGAGGTAAACTGTATGGCCATGAAAGGTTTGGGACAACCAAGGCAACATGTAATGTTTCTTTGCCTGGGAGCCAAAGAATAGGAACCTCTTGTACAGGTACAGCTTGGAGGGAATTGATAGTATTGGCCATGTGCACAGGTACCTTTTTCTCAAGCTTGTTGAAGCTGAGCTCAGGTCTCGTTGCTTGAATATATTGTGCATGCTCTAAACTGCATAGTGTAATCGAGCAGCAAGAGTCAAGTGGCAACTGAAGTTGCTTGCCAGCTGAGGTAACAACACACGAGAGAATAGTTCTCTTTAAATTAACAGACAGTTCACAAGGGTCAGTGACTGTTGGCATTGAGAATAAAATGGTGAAGCCGGGGGGGGAAACTGGGATGTTGAGGGTTGTTCAGATGGTGGTGGTGAAGCAAGTTGAACACTTATGGCTACGGCCATACTTGCAGGTTTTGTCTGGTAATACACACGGTGAAGGTCGGTTGTTATTCCAAAGGCGACATATTTCATTGTTCTTTGGTGGGGGCTTTAAGTTTGGTGGAAATTTCGGAAGGCGATCAGGGCAATTGTCTCGTTTGTGGCCAGGTCGGTGGCAATGGTAACAGGTTATGGTAGGTTTCTCCAATGGTGAATGATGGGTATAAAGGGCCTTCGGATCCATGGGTGGTTGATTTGTATTATCGGGTGGAGATTTTCCATAATTTATACCAGAAACAGGGCAAAAACAGCGCTCGACGCGTTTTGCAGAGGATATAGCATCATCAAGAGTTTTAAATTCGTCAGATTTTACAAGTAAATGGCGTTGTAACTCAGGCTTGGTTTTTGAGAGGAAGAGCGAGATGACAAAAGCAGACGAAGTGTCATTAAGGCGTTCCCCAAGTCTGTCAAGTTTATGTAAAGTGTTTTTAAAACGAAATGCAAATACCTCGACTGGTTCGATGTTGTTTTGCTTCATTGAAGACAATTCGGTCGCTAATCGGCGCCGTTGAGTGTCCTTTGGTTCGGAGAATGTTGCTCGAAGCGTGTCCTGAATGCGTTGTAGCTTCTCGGTTGTTGTTGTCTCGGCAGTAAACTTAGATTTCTCGAAGGCGACTACAGAGTTTGGCCATTCGCCAACGCACGCTTGTTGTAAAAGCGCCAAGCGTGTAGCAAGATCAAGATGAACTGTTTTCTCATTGAATACCTCGAGAAATTCTTCGATGTTGCCATGATTCGATGCTTCGTATCTGAATTGTGGTAACTGCAGAGAAGGCATTCGGAGTTTTACTGAAGGTGATGGAGGTTAAACAGGTTGTTGGCTGTGAGTGGCGACAGCTTGCGATAATTGCACGATTTGTGCGGTAGTTTCCTTTTGCGATTGGAGTTCTTTGACGAGTTAAGTTAATCCAGCGACAACTCCTTGTAGTTCTTCAATGCTCACCTTTTGAGCCATAGTTGGAACGGGAACGTAATAATCCTCCACCAAATGTAACGGATTTTCGATAATCCGAGTGAGCAACTCACAGTAAAAACAGAAACCTGATCTCGATCAACACTAACAATAAAAAGACGTTTATTATCACAAAACCTAGAATACAGAATAAACAATGTGAACAAAGCGGAAGTCACGTGTCCGGTTATATTATAGTAAAACTGTCAGAACGAACATTGCACGGAACTTCCTGCAGCTCATCAATAAACATTTGCCCAGAGCAAGTCCACTTCACAAGATATTTAGCAGAAACTCAATTAAAGTAAGCTACTCTTGCACGGAAAATGTCAAGAGCGCCATATCTCGCCACAACAACCACGTATTGTCAAGAATTTTAGCCCCCATAGAATTCCGAAGCTGTAACTGCCGGATCCCAAAGGAATGCCCTCTTGAAGTAAACTGCCTTGTCCAGTGGTGTAGTGGTTGGGGGGGGGGGTCTTGGGGCCCCCCCTGTTAAAATTATGTTTCATATTTGGGGGGCTGAGCCCCCCTATAAATTTTTCGCATATCGCATAACACCTTTGCTAGGTTTAAAAATGTTTGTAAATATCCAGTCCTGAAGTGCTGAACAAAACTTTAAATCATTACGTAATAAATGTAGGTATTACATGAAGTAGTTTCTTGTTTACTGTCAACCGCTGACTCAAAATATGTATTTATTATTACTCATTGGCTGGCAATGGCTGGCAATTTGCCAAATTCTCATGTAAATGAATGCAATTGTGAATGAATTATTTTAAAACGTTGTTACAATTAAACTAAAGGTAAGCTCAAACCTTCCATCAGAATACATCAGATGCCATCATCACATCATGCCACTGGCATTACCATTTACTGATTTACCATTTTTCATTTTACCATAACAGCCATATATGTGACTCAGTGACTGACCATAATGGCAAAAGAAACTGATAATCAACCGCCAGCCAAAAAACTAAAAGTGCAGAAAAAACTGACAAGCTTTTTCTTAACTGAGTCTACAACATTGAGATGCTCACATGCAGAAGCCAAAAAATCAACCCAGTCTGGCCAGTCAGTGGCAGCATTGTTGCCATATCCTGATGATGCTATCCAACCAAAATTAGATGATTTAAAGTGTTTATGCAATTAAAATTTTGATATTGGGATTTTTGCATATTATAAATATTTCATCTTTTCTGGTCATTTCGATACTAACTGTGATTAAAAATTCTTACTAGAAGTTGGTGAATTTTGCGTTTATAAATTAGTAGTTGAACGATAACCTGTCGAAATTCGATCGCGCAGCTTATCGAGGTTATGACGTCTACTCAATAAGCGCCGTCATGGCTGCCTGCTTTCGCTGAATGCTCTGTTTATTTTTTCAAATATATCTATTATGGGGAGTCCTATTGACTAGGAATGTGTTCAAAGTACAATCTAAAGGTGTTCTACTGCAGTCTGGATATTATTTGTTGAATCCTGATATCTTCTTCGATGATTTTGGACTGTTTTACATTCCCGTGCGAGTGAGCTTTGTATTCGTCAAGTTGTCATCTCATCATAACATTAATTATCCAACTCTAAAGGCCTCGCAACATGGAAATACAATCCTCGCTCTCCCTGGAAGGCTGTTTGTTATGGACCTGACTATCTCTATGGATATTAAGGCTAATCCAGGCCCTTGTTTAATGGCAAATATAGCTGATTTCCGGTCAAATGAAGCTCCTGTTACTTCTAACTATTCCGCCAAAATTACCATCGGAACAATACGCTATTCAAGACAACAGCTGTTTGCTCTAAGATTTAAATTCGTTCTACCAAGAGATGTCTACACAATTCTTAGACAACAAGTGATACTTAAAACCCGTCGCACTAGAGCTGGGAAGCGGATAAAGTCCAAGATCTACAAAATACCAGTTCATTTTACACCGCGTTGTATTTTTCCTGCTATAAATTATTCAAGCCAAAGACAAAGCCACCTTCGCCAAATACAAACAACTTCATCTACCGAATCAATAATGTCGACTAAGCTCCTTGAATTTTGTCTTCTAAATGCACGCTCTATTAGAAATAAGGCACTTTATATCAGGATTATGTCATTGAACATGACCTTGATATGCTTGCACTAACAGAAACCTGGCTTGATCCTGGAGAAAAAGATAATTACTATGCAAGGGAAATCTGCCCTACGGGTTATATTTTCCACCATATCCCAAGGGAGGATTCGAATGGGGGAGGTGTTGGATTCCTAATAAAGAGGTATTTGCAAGTCAAAAGACAGTCTCATATAGAATTAAATCTTTTGAGTATTTAGATCTACTGGTGAAATATGCTCGTAGCTGCATCAGAGTCGTCACTATCTACAGACCTCCGCCATCTAAAGAAAATGCTCTGAAGGAAAATGACTTCCTTGCTGAACAGCATTTGCCCTTTATTAAGGGAAAAACAATAATGAATAACGCGTTTTGCATATTTAATAGTGCGTTCCTAATTTCAATAACAACAATCAAATGTCAATTGTGCGTAATGGCAGTTCAATAAAACAACGCTATAATTTATGCCATTTATTAACGTTCAAATGTGTGATTGAAACAACAATAGCATGTATTGAAGAATCATTAGTGCGATGCGAATAACAATAAGGAAAATCCATATATCATTTGAATAACAATGTATTTTCAATTTCACTCGCGTTTATGCCATTTTAAATTTGAGCAGAATTGTGAAAGTTCGAGCCACATGGGAATACATGTTAAGATAAAAAAGACGTTTACTGGACGATTTAGTCACAGTAGACCGTATGGCGGAGAGAAGAAGACGTAGAATTACACAAGAAGATAGAGAAGGGTTGGTGAGGGCTTTTGAAGAGCCTGACCAGGACTATCTTATCGTTGCCGACACATTAGGTGTAAACTGTTCGACAGCAAGAGGCATAGTAGCACACTTTATACGCGAGAACAGAGTAGATGAAAGGCCACGTGGCGGTAGTAATAACGTCAAAGTCAATGACGAGATGAGGCAGTGTCTTGAAGAAATTATCAACGATAATCCTATGTTGACTTTGGAAGCTATCAATGCAAAATTAAGAGAACGACTCCCGGACCACCCGGCTGTTCACGTGCGCAGTTGCTAAACATTTAGAAGGCATGTTGTATACCCTGAAGTTGGCACATAATAGAGTGCCAGCCAACCGTAATCGAGCAGATGTTATTCAACGCCGAAACGAGTATGCTCACTGGTTCCTGGAGGAAGCAAACCTGCATCATCCCGTTTTTGTAGATGAGTGCGAGTTTAACATATGGACATCAAGGAGCCAGGGACGTTCTCGACGAGGCGAATACTGTCAGCGAATGGTATTTTGTTAAGCAAAGTTCGTTCAGTGAAATGCTTGGGAGTTGATATTGACGAGAATTTAACCTGGAAAACACACATCCAAGGTATTCGTCTAAAGGTATCCCGTAATCTTGCAGCTCTTAGAAGAGTAAGAAACATTTTAAACCAAAAAAGTCTCGTGTCTTTATATAGAGCACTTATTGAACCATATTTTATTTATTGTTCAATTGTTTGGGACAGCATAAATGACACGTTGGAAAAACAACTGCAAGTACTTCAAAATAGGGCAGCTCGCATAATTACGGGAGCTCCTTTATCAAAATCAACTTCGCAAATTTTGACTGAATTGGAATGGCTGAATATTAAAGAAATGAGACAAAAACAAAAAGCTATTATGATGTATAAAATAGTACATGGCCTTGCACCAGTATATTTATCAGAAATGTTCACATTTAGTAGTAGCTTAAACGATTATAATCTTCGTCAATCTAAGCTAAATTTTGAACTGCCGAAAAATAGAACCGATTATTTTATTCGAGTTTTGCCTTTACTGGAGCAAAACTGTGGAATTCATTACCCGATGAAGTAAAAGATCAAGCATCATTGAAATGGTTCAAAAAAAGATTTGATTCAACTGCTATCTGCACCAGCTTTAATCAATGATTTATTTACTTTTATTGTATTTTTTAAATAAGTTCTCAATTGGGTTGATATCTGGACTTTGTGGTGGTATGGCCAGCAATGGGCAGGCAAGCAATGGGCAGTCAAGCAATAAGTAACTCTTTTGACAGCTGCACTGTTCTGGGAGGGGTCCCCATCCTGAAGCCACAACCGAGATCGTTTTCCCGACTTTTCCATCAATTCGCTGAAATTCTTTTCAACAAATGATGCAAAAAAATCGCCGTTCATCTTCTCATAACCCTTGCAGCAAATGACTCCTTTTCCATGAGAAATGGCAACTAGCAGCTTCACAGTCTTGCCACCTGTGCCACACTTTTGGCCTTTGGCAGTGCATCCTGTTGTGAGACCTTCGTTTGCCTTTCTCCACACCCGTCCAGTTGGCGCTTTGGCTTGATCTTTGGGATTCTTTTTTAAGCAAAGCTCACGCCGTCGAGGTAAAACGCAATGTCTTTGGTCCAAACATCTTCGCGGTAATTCTTTATCATATCTCTGGCAAACTTGAGTCGTTTTCACTTATCCTTATCACTAACGAGGCCTTTCTTGCATACTTGCAGGTACTTGTACCCATTTGTATGAAAAAAGCGAGTGACTGTCCTCACTGAGACATGATGGAGGTTAATTTTGTCCATTAACCTCTTTACTGTCCAGTTGCCATCTTCTCTCCGCAAGACATTAATTTGGCGTAGTAAAGCTCTCTTATCACGACCAGTCAGCTTCTCGGGACAACCACCACGTCCTTTTAACTTCTTCGGGATTAATTTAGTATGAAGGGGCTCTTTTTTAATCTTGTAAATTTGTGCACGAGAAACTCCAGTTTCCTTCATTAAATCTTTAACTGGAGCATCCTTCTTGTACTTAATATGTGCACATATCTCTGGATTCATTTTTCTGGTGAAAACCATAGCTGGAACTCACGAAAAATGGCAGCAACTATCCCAAAAATCCCTTGCTTAAGCCAAGGAAGATAATATTCATTATGCAGCCTCCATAAGCAACCAACACATGCAAACACTCGGTATGAACGAACGTATGTGTACCAAATTAAGTTTGTTTACCACTAAAAAGTGAGGCCCCCGACCGACAAAGTAAATTAAACAATTAAATTGAGAGAAAATGACCAAAAAAGCATTTCATTTTATTATCCATTGATTGTTGTGAGTAACATTACATTTAGACAAAATAAACATTAATTAATTAATTAATCACGCAACCCCCTATATGTATTTTAGTAACCCCCTTTCACTTAACAACGTCATACAAAAAGTTTCAACAAAAAATTATTTCAGACTGATACATAGACAATCTTAGACAAAACTTGTTGAGACAAATTACATAAATGACAGACAGTTACAATGCCATATCTTGCATGTAATGACAGGAAAATTCCTTCCAGAGACCAAGTATCCCCCTCTCCCCAAATCAATGTTGTTTTATGTTGTTTTATGTTGTTTTGGGTTTTTACGCAGATATTTCTGTCTTTGGCAACAAAATTTTCTCGGTCCTGCAACATTGATTTTGGGCGAGGGGGGCGAAAAACATAAAAATTATAAAGTGTCTCACAGTTTTGTCTAAGATAAACGAACTATAGCAACAAATGTTCGCTTACCGTGATGTTTTCGCGGTTCCTGAGATCGATATATTTTCACCACCTATTTCACGCCATCTGCTATATAAGCCATAGTAATGTGGCTGAATGTGTGGAAATCTGTCGAATAGATCAACATCCTCGATGCTGATAAAAATTACGGAGCTCGATAAATATAAAGTGTGGTTCAATCTATCCATGTTACTAGTAAATGTCTTTGTATTTCACATTTTCGCGGTTCCACAGCCATGGAGCTTTCTTAAATTTCCAGCTTTCAGCGCAAACAGCAGGTGTTATTCTACTATAAACTTGCGAATCCGGTTGTTAGAGAAACGAGCAATAACTGTTCATTTCTCTTCCAAATTCGCCATTTTACCATATTTACGTATTTACTTCATGACAGCTATACTCTAATGGATCTAAAATATAGTGTTCAGGCCTTGTCGTGAGAAGTAGAGCCAATATAATTGCGTAACTTTGACATAAACTCGCGGAATTTGGCACCAAATTCAAAGGCAAAATGTCTGAAGTACTGGAAGAATATCGAAAGCGAAGTATTGATTGTAAGTTAAAATTAAGTACTGAAGCCCCACTTAGATGCGTAAATCGCCAAGTTGATTTAAGAAACCAGATTTTGTTTGTTGTGGAAATTCCATGGCCATTACTTCAGCTCTGGAATACTATTGTAAAGAACACTTCCGGTGACTATGTAAATTACATTGACCTGCTCAAAGCAAACTGCACCCGATAAGTGGTTTGTCATAAGTCGTGACTGCGAACCTATCAATGAATTACTTCGTAAACAATCCAATTATGTCAAATCTAATGATACAAAAGACAAAAGGAAGAAAAAAGGAGTTGAATAACAACATGTACAAATTTAAGAGTGTCAAAAAAGGTGAGATAGAATCAAGAGATTTACAAAGCAGAAGCAAGAAAGTGTTCTCAGGAATTTGAAGAGTACAGAAAGAATAACACTGAATTAGAAAATGCCAAAAGGAAACTAAATGAAGAAATGATTCATGAAATCAATGTGCTAAAAGAGGAAGTATCTGAAGTTAAACATGTAAACAATGACTTATTAGACTTCATTGAAACACTTGAAAAGAGAGATTCCTTGAAGTGCCAGGGCAAAAAAATTAACGAGGTTGTAATTTGTAAATAAGCAAAAATCAAGAAAAATTATACTTCTTAAGACCAAGGTGCAATGTGCATTATGGTTTCTGGAAAGCTTCGGTCTAGAACTTTCCAATATTACACTCAAAGATGGAGAGGGCGCTAGCCACTCTGTTTACTATGATGGATCCATTGGTGTCTCAGATATAAGCCAAGGTGACAAAGACAAGCTTGAACAAGTGTTATTCTTGCTGGATAAATTCTGCATTGGTGATGAAGTTTACCATGAACTATCAATGGTTTCTGAAGGTCTGCCCAATCATACCTCAAAACAATTAAGAGTTGGTTTAAACAAGAGCTACTATGTAGGAAAGCATCCAGGTGCAAGATTGAATTTCACCTTGACCCTTGCAGATCATGTGAAAGCTGTACTATTAGATAACCCGGAGCTACATGACAAGGTAATTCAAGTGAAGATAAGCAGAGATGGTGGCAAAATGTCCCAAACAACAAATTTTATGATGTTCTCATTTGTAATACTGCCGCTTGAAGAAAATGTAATGACATCCAAAAATAACACTGTGGCAATCATAAAAAACTGTGGCAATCATGAATGGACCTGAAAACTATGAAACTCTTAAAGAATCACTCCCTTTATTTCAAGGAGATTAATGAGCTCATTGAACAAGGATTTATTTTAACTGATGGCACAAACGTAAAATTGGAGTTTTTTCTTGGTGGTGATTTAAAATTTTTGCTAATGATCATGGGCTTAAATGCAGCAGCAGCAGATTCTTCATGTTTATGGTGCAATGTACATAAAAAGGATAGATGGGATACAAGCAAGGATTTAAACTTTTACAATAAGGAACCCCAAAGGATTTTGGCCAAAATTAAAAGCCTGTGCCAAGCCAAAAGCAGTAATGTGGGATGTATCCATGTCCCACTGATTGAAATAGAGCTGGATCATGTTGTACCTGAAGAATTGCACCTTTTCTTGCTAATAATGGACTGCATCCTTCAAAATGTCATCAATGAAATCATTGAAAGAGCTGCCATTGAGGAACTAATCAGTCAAAAGGTCATCCTAGAGGGCTTTTATTGAAAGCATTTGTTGAAGATGTTAATGAATGTGGTGTAACATTTTCTGTTTGGTATAAAAAAATGCTGATGGTTCTAGGACAAAAAAAAACCCTCTTGAACAAATTGCCCAGTAAATTGCATAATCACCTTTATCCAGATACCTGTTATAAAGTAGTTAAAATATGGAACGA
This sequence comes from Chrysogorgia sp. JL179-B06, assembly GCA_035772405.1. Lineage (NCBI taxonomy): Eukaryota > Metazoa > Cnidaria > Anthozoa > Scleralcyonacea > Chrysogorgiidae > Chrysogorgia > Chrysogorgia sp. JL179-B06. Next base: position 307,226 of record JAYKKM010000472.1, read on the forward strand.
TTTTAAAAACTATTATGATTTGATCACTGATTTTAAGTTGACGAGTGATTCATCCGCCATAGTATTTACAAAAAGAAGAGAGTGGATTGAATTATTTTGTTCCTTAGCAAGTATCAGACCTGGGTATGAAATGGCAAGGATTACACCTTACATGCATGTGTCACCATGTACCAAATTTTATTCAACAGCATGGTTGCATAAAGAAGTTGGGCAAGAAACAATACTAAACAATACAGCAACACTGGGCAAGCAGTGGAGAAGAACAACGACGATGCTAAAAGAATACTATTTCAAAAATCGAACAAGTAGAATGATGCAAAAGATATTCTTTTTACCGAAAGCAGACAGTGGGACCTGAAGGAAAATGAGCGTGTAAAAGGCACCTACACTAAAAGAAAGAATGATTACTGGGGAGGGGATATATGCAGAGTAAGGGAAGAAAGAATACTTCTTTCTGAGCCACCTACACCCCAAGTAGTTGATCATGCTAATGACATGCCAATCTCAGTTGTCATTGATTACAAAACATTTTCAGTGGTGCAGCTCAGAGAAATTGTCGAAGAAACACTGGATGTCTGTTATGCAAGAAACGTACGCCAACAACTCTCGTTCAACCACCGCTGCAAGGATCATGGTCTCGTACCATCAGGACTTAGAATTAGGTCCCCGCTGAACACTAAAGGTACCATACAGATCGTCCAATCCACCTGTAGACGACTTATCCGAGCACGGATAACGAACCAAACGTATAGGCAAACCTGACAAACACTCTTGACTTGACTCTGAAGATGACCGCCACTGAGGCCGTAGAAATGTCAGTCACCAACAATAGTCTTTCTCAAGTCTACAACAACCTGGATGATCAACTTCACACATCTACTGGATATAAGCATAACAATTTTAGTGCTGCATAGGCAGTGTGTAATACAAAATCAAATGAGGAAATGATGGTAAACAATACTATTAGTAAGAATTGCTGATGTTTCCAGCGAACACCTTACATCAGAGTGAACTGTGTATTGAAATTATATGCAAACCAGCCAAGGGACATTTAAAAGACAGTAAATCACACTCGTTCCATCAGGATCTGTGGGCATACAGGTAAAATACATACTATTTAATCAAAAAGTTTTGGTTCCACTTATAGGCCTTATATGAAATACAAGATCAAATGGTGAAACAGTTGTAAACATCCAATAATGATTGAACAAATTGCTGATCTTTTAAGTAAGCGTTAGAGTATGGTCACTTGTGCTCTATGGGATATAGAGTCCCTTGAATTAGATATCCCATAGAGCACAAGTGACCATTCACTAACCGTCTTAGAAAATGGTTGCAACCACAAAGGGATTTTAACTTTTACTATAATATTGGAATTTTGCTCACCTGTTTACAAGAGAATTTACTTTATTGAATTCATTAGTTAACTCTATATAGAGTCCACCAGTGGACTCTATATAGAGTTCACTAATCTTTATAGGATTGGTTGAGTGGATGCAACTATTTTCCAAGTGAAAACGAGGCATTTGGCTAGTGGTATACTTTGTTTCGCCATCCATTTTCAGGGCTAGTTGATTCAGGAGGTGAGTTGTTACACACTCCTTAGCGGATTCCGACTTCCATGGCCACCGTCCTGCTGTCAATATCAACCAACACCTTTTCTGGGATCTGATGAGCGTCGCCTTTGGCACTTCAACTCGACGTTCGGTTCATCCCGCATCGCCAGTTCTGCTTACCAAAAATGGCCCACTAAGGTCTCGCATTCGAACGTCCGGCTTAAAGTGAGCAAGTCGGACTTCTTACCAATTTAAAGTTTGAGAATAGGTTAAAGTCATTTCGACCCTAAGACCTCTAATCATTCGCTTTACCCAATAAAACTGCGTGTCCATGTTCCAGCTATCCTGTGAGAAACTTCGGACGGAACTAGCATACCCAAATTCGACGATCGATTTGCATCAACAAATCGTTTTGATGTATTAGAACTAGAAGATACAGCACAGACACAAAGCAATGAAGAATCGGTCGACGAGTCCACTGAACTTGGCTACGTTTCCCTTCCATCCCCCCACCCAATGCAAAAGAGCGACCAACCAAAGCACACGAAAGCCAAGAGAGGTGAAGAAAAAATCCTAGTCATCGGCGATTCAATGGTGAAAAACATCAAGACAACCAAACTTCCCATGCTGCCAAAACCAAAGTGTCCTGCCAAACACTCTGTGGAGCGAAAATAGGCAAAGTGAGAGAAGAATTTGAAAAGGGAACAGAAAATGAATGTAATGACCAGGTACGTGGCGTTGTTCTCCATGTGGGCACCAACAATCTGGTGTCTCATCCACCAGAAGAAGCGGCCAAGGAAATGGAAGAACTTATTGAAGTTGCCAAAGCGAAAGCAGAAAATGTTGCCGTATCCAGTGTGATAAAGAGGTATGAGAATAAGGTGCCACATTCTCGTATTTCACATTATAACAATCTATTGCATGGTTTGTGCAAAAAGCATGACATAACATTTATTGATAACAATAACATTGATGAAAATCAATTAAATGGCTCAAATCTGCACCTAAATCACCATGGTGATAGGAGCCTTGGCAAAGCATTTTGTGACTATCTGAGATCAATCAGGTCTGGGAATGGCAACACCTCGAGCCATTTTGTTCGGAATGAGTTGCGATTTCTCTAAACAATTCAAAACTTTTTCTGAAAAAGGGGGTTTTAAAATGGCATTTTTAAATGTTATTAGCTTACCAAAAAAAATTGAGATCAATTTAACCATATCTAACAAATCTCTTGACATATTTGCCCTTAATGAAACTCGACTAGATTCTTCAATACCAGATGGTATGATTCACATTGACGGGTATGATGTTATTAGAAAAGATAGACCCAGACAAGGTGGTGGAGTCAGTATCTATCTTCGAAACACAATCAACTATCATACTCGACAAGATATTGTACCATCTGGTATTGAAGCTGTCTGTCTGGAAATAAATAAACCACATAGTCGGCCTTTTGTGGTTCTCAGTTTATAGACCACCAAATGCAGCATCATAATTTTTTGATCATCTTGAAAATTTATTACAAGCCATTGACAATGAAAATAAAGAATTCTATCTTCTGGGTGATCTTAATTGTGACCTTAGCATAAATGAGATTGTGATCACTTATTCCAGTGTTGATAACACCACTATTTGAAATCGTTTCAGGCTTATTTGTAATAAAATGATCAATGAGTGTAGCAGACATCACTGTTACCCGTGTAGGTTCATTAATCAGCTGAGATAATTGGTATACCTCAAACAGAGATTTTAATTTATTTGTTGGGTGATCAGGATTAGGCTTCATAAATAGACTGGATAGGAAATTAATAGTCACGTGGGGTGTTTTGAGTCCTGTGATTAACCAATCACAGATTTGATTCGTTTGCAAAATGGTGAAAACCTAGTTGAAAATTGTGATGTCATGAATGGCGTAAGTATTGTTGATTTTCCTATACTTTTTACTGGGATTTCATTTGACTTCTTCACCGAAATTCCAATCTATATCTTTGTGTATCTTTTTTGTTGTTTTATGCGAACTTATGGCTCATATCAACCCGCCTAAGCCACGTAACACTGTCCAAGGTAAGTCTAGATCATGTTTGTTTACATTATTATCGTTTCACTTTGAAGAAAGTCGCGTCGCAAAATAGTGTATTTTTTGCGTAATTTCTTGTCGTATTTTGTAAAATTTGCGACGCGTTTTTTGTATGTTAAATTTGTGTAATTTCCCTAAAGATATGTTTCAGTAGAAAGATATTTGGTTGAATTGTGGCTTTGTCACAATTAAAAGAAGTAAGCTTGTATTTAAAACTGTATTTTTTTTCATCAAATTCTGTGCCCTTTTTAACAAATTTTGTTAGATGGTTACTAGGGACCGAATCACGTATCGCATCAGGTTGTCATATACTCTGTGGAGAAAAAACCTTTTTTTTAATTGAACACTTGTCTATTTCTAGATATTACTGTATGTAGAAAATGAGAAGAAATGGGGAAGTTTAAGTTGGGAAGATTGAGGAAACATTCGCACCGACAATACAACAAATCTGTGGTCAACAAGCATAGCCTGTCATATAAATTTCATTATCATCTTCGAAATCTCCCCCCCTTAATTTTAGATCAACCTTCACTCCACAATTTTTCTCATATTTTCAATATATTTGTAAATGAAAATGTTTTAACTGATCAATGGAACTTAATCAATCATGGTCATCCTTTCCCGATGCTGTCCACATTCTCTACAAATGAATCAACGACACCAGTTGCTGAGAAAACTTTGATTATTAATGCAGACCTTTCTTGGAATGTCATAATAAACAACAACAATGTCAAAGATAAAGTAGCTGGAATTCCTGACCAATTAGACCACCCGAATTAATTCATCAAATTGTTAGATTTTATTGACAACTGCAATGTTTTCCCTGGTATATGTGATGAAAATCTTGTCCAATTGTCCAAGTCTGGTAATAGGAATGGTGTTTTTAAAGACAGACAAGGAAAAGTCAAGGCACAACTAACAAAAGGCAACATAATTAGACCAATTGATTGTTCTGGCTTTGTCAAAGCAACTGCAACCTACTCTTTGTGTGATTGCTGTAAATCTTGCTGTGTATGTCTTTTAACCCAACATTCAAAGGAAAAACGTAAGGAGTTATCTGAATCACCAAGCAACTGGTCATCCAAAACAAGCGTAAACAGCCACTGCCCCTGGAAACATCTTAGTGAGGAGGAACAGAAAGAAAGGATAAATAACTGCACAAAAGACAGGAAGAGAAAATCCATGAGAATTTCCCAACTTGGAAAGAAGTTGAAAAAGGTAATTATTAATAACACCAACTACAATTAAGTATAAGACTTAGTATGGGTACTGTAAAGTATGCATGGATAGTAAATAGTCTATGTGATATAAGTAACTGAAGCTGTGAATGGTAGAGAAAAATTCTGATAAACAAGTAAAATGCCAGGCCCTATTTAATTATAAACCAGTATGCTGTACAGTAGTGTAGTGCAAGTATACAGAAAATTAGTGTTTATATTCTGCCCCTGGATTTGATTCATAAGAAAAAACCATGAAAATGAAATAGAACATTTTCAAAACTTATCATTTAATTTGGATTATTTCTGTATTTATTATCTAAGGATTCAATTGCACTTCAGTCAGAGGACAATGATGTGCTGGAAAGTCTTTTTGAGAATTTGAAATCAAGCCATACGTCAGAAGATCCGGAAGATTTTAAGATACTATTTATACAACAGCAAGAGAATGCCATAAAGTGTACAGACAAGCGAGGAAGAAGATGGCACCCATTAATAATAAGATGGTGTTTTCAGCTCCATTCAACATCCCCAAAGGCTTACATTACCAGACAGCAGAACACTTAGGGACTATAGTAGTTGTTTTAAAGCTGGCATAGGTTTTGATACTGTCTTTTTAGATTTAGCCAAAAAGGATTTTCTTTCAAGAAGCAACCCAAAAGAATGTGATGCATGGGTGGGTATCATTCATGATGAAGTTTCTTTGAGACAGGATCTTGTATTTGATGATTCAGGTAAGCTTGTTGGATTTGTTCAAAAAATTCAAGTTCAAAACTTTAAGGGTGTTCGGACGTATTTAGATTTGCAGACTTTATATATGTTGCTAAGGAAGCTTAGATTTAACAAATTTGTCACAGAATTTAACAGATTTAAGAATCCATCAAGACAGTGTGTATGTAGTATATGTGGGCAAAACTCTTTCGTTTGGTAATGTCATACGATGACGTCATCGAAAAATGAAAATTCCTATAATCTTTGAAGGATTTTAAGTAAGATTAATTTTTCACATGCGATTAGAATCTGGACTGTTATTTTTTAAAAAGTAGCCGGGATATCGAATAGTAAACACAATAAAATATTGGTAACTTCATTTTTATTTAATTTATCAACAAATCCATACGTACTTTTTTGTAGAAAGTAATAGGTTTACACGACACTCAGAAATGTACTACAATGTCAAAAATGACGAAAATTATAGTGTTTTTATGTTTGTCGATGACGTCATGTGACATCATCGAATTATGTCACCAGACAAAAGAAGTTTGCCTACATATTCCAGATATAAAATATCTTGGTTATACCTTGAATTTATTGTCCACTCATGAAATATCCTTAGCAACCGGTTGTCTAGCAAAGGAATACATCCGAACACCCTTAAGAATAATATACAGTACATGTACTTACATAAGTTATTTTTAATTAGGTAAATTGATTATATATATTCATGTCAATATAAAGCAGGTCCACACCAGCCTTTGGTCGCCATATTTTGATCATCTGTATTATCAACAAATATTATATGTATTTATAGTCTATTAATAAAAGAAGATAGACATATTATATTATGTGAAATCAGTTGTTGTCTGGCCAGTTCTTAGCATACCGGATGTGTTTATGAAAAATGGTTACATATAAAGAAAAGCAATAATAACAATTAGTCATCTTTTCCCATTGTTTTTTAATAAATTCAAAATTTTCAATGTCAAACAAGTTGTTACTGTATAAATACAGTATAAATACACAGTATAAATGCACATGATCAAACAAACTTCATGACTAGCCAAGAGAAGAACTATGTTGTTGTTATTCATCATTTTATATACAGTAGGAACATTTAGCAGTTATAAATATGTTCCATATTTAAAAATTATGCCAGTGCCTTTTTACTACCCATGATGACAATCACACAACAGTGATTTATATGAAAAGGTGAGAGGCATAGGCAAGATGAATCTTTTTTTGTGATAAACAACATGGCATGAAGCTTGAATGATAAACGTATGTAAAAGCACAGATAGTAAATAGACTATAAATAGACTGTAAAATAGTCTATTTATTATCCATGGTAAAAGCTAGTCTATGATAAATAAATAAGGTCGTTAACTATTACAACTTACAAACCTGACAACTAGATCTACTTTTCACGGGTGCTACTGCTGCACATTAACGCCTTCCTGATGCTATCCTTTCCATGTAGATCAACAAGACTCGAGTTTTGCTTAACATTTAAAGATAGTGTTTCCCTAAATTTCTTATGTTCTTTGTACACTTTAAGATACGCCCATTTCCTTACACGATAAAACAAATCAGTGCATAGCCTAAGAAGTAACATACTGTCTTCAGAACTAAGTAACGAAGAATAAGGCCAAATATCCAGTAATGCTTGAGTAAAGTTGTAAAGGTTTTACTGTGCAAGCTGTGTTAAGTTGTCAATACTCAGAAAAACTCTGAGCACCAGACAGGACTCGAACCCGTAACCTTCTGAACGCTAGACAGACGCTCTAACCATTGAGCCACTGGAACTCAGATGACAGAGCAAGGTTAATTACGGTATTTAAACCTGGGACGAGTCTTGCCGTTGTAACAAATACTTGTTGGACTACAAGTTGTGTTGTAACAGTTAATTTCCAGTCAAATGTTGTTAGTTAAGTTAGGTAGTTGCAGCTTGATGTTTGTTAAGTTGTAAAGGTTTTACTGTGTAAGCTGTGTTAAGTTGTCAATACTCAGAAAAACTCTGAGCACCAGACAGGACTCGAACCCCCGTAACCTTCTGAACGCTAGACAGACGCTCTAACCATTGAGCCACTGGAACTCAGATGACAGAGCAAGGTTAATTACGGTATTCACAATCAGATTTCCTTGTACTACTCCCAAAGTTAGCTAGGTTAAGAAATGGACGAATAGATATTTCAAAAGAAGAAAAAAAATCAAAAGTTAATGGGTCCACTGTAGTAAGACCGCCTCTGTTTAAGGTCAGTGTAACAAGATTAGGGTAAGACAAAGATGGAGTATGCTTTTCGACGCCTGGTAAATTTGTACCGATTGTTTTTATAATGTTCCCTAACCTTACACAGTTTTCGCGAACTTCACTCGTCGTTGACTTTTCATTAGTTGTGCAATACCGTTGGAGCTTGTCTCTCGTTTTCCTACAAACATATCCAGCAACATAGGCTATAATGGATTTATCAGCAGATGAAAGGACCGTCTTGTTTTCGGTTTCTCCTTTATATTTGTCGACGATCTCCAAGGTGTTGCTAACGGAAGTGGATCTAAACTCGTTGATATCTTCATAAACCGCTGAGATTATCTTTTGCAGGAGTAGCTTCCCATTAGAACTAATGCGAAATGTTCTCAAAAGTTCTGTCCAACAAACAATTGACGGTTCAGAAGTTTTCTACTCAGTGTCAGTGAAATGTTGAGCAACGTACCTCTGCCTCGTTGACGATCTCACGCGATGGTCTAAACCGAAAATGATTTCCCACAGTTTTTGTGCGATGTCTCTAAAAAATATTTTGGCGGCGGATGTTGTGTGCCGGTCATCGGTTAATCGTTTAAAGAATTCGTCGGCCTGAAGTTTTAAATTTCCAAACCGTGCTCCTCTTAGAGACACTATATCAGCAGGGGTGGCACAAATCTCTTTGAGCAGTTTTAAGATAGCTGGTAAACCGTTTGTTTCAAAATATTCGTCAACTGCGAGACCGGTCAACACTTCCCTTGTTCTGATTTGGTGCTGCGACAACTTCCGATGATTCTTGGTTGTTTTCGAGGTACCGTCACAGCTACTTTGGTGCTTTAAAAACCACGATTTTAATCGGTAGATCTTTCTACATTTTTTACAACGTAACAAATATTATTTTTTTCGTTATCTTCATCCGCCGAGTCGTCAGTTTCTCCTTCGCTGTCTTGTCCTTTCTCGTATTCTTTGCTTTTCTCTTCCCCCTGGCCAATAGCGCTCTCACTGTCATCCCACTCCTCGAAAACATCCTCTACTTCCATGCTATAGTTAATACTCTTTTAAACATATAATACTGCTTTAAGTCAGTCGTCGACTTTAAAATATTATCGTCGTGCAAAGAGATTTGTCATGTTTTGGTGTGACGTCACGATTTGCAACTAGGTTTTCACGCTGACGTCAGCTAGTTTCCTATCCAGTCTATTTACTATCCATGGTGATAGCAGCTAGCATTTGCTAAGGTGGTCTTGGACAAACATTTTCCAAAAAATAATTATTTTAAAACTACCAAATTATACACTATTAATCATTGCTTTTTCGTTTCCTGATGATAAATTTTTTATTCGTGCAGTAAAAAATGGGATAAATATTGCAGAGTGGTTTTTCAGATGAGGCGACACAATGGAAAACAATAGAACGGAATACAATAGAATACACTAGAACGTTATTTCAAAACTTTAAACTCGAATTTATCAAACCGTTATTTTACTAGACATGGGACGCTATGCTACATTCAATATTAGTCGTATAGACATCAAATTATAAGGATTTGATTTGTAAATGGATTGCAAACATAAACCTCAAAAATTTAATACATGGTAAATGTTTTAGAAAATTCCTTTTTCTGGACTGTTTATCCGAATTTTGGCATTGTTACAAACAAATTAAATTTTTTAAATAAATATATAAATTTATAATTTTTTGAGGTTTACATGTTGGATATATCTATGGGCTTTACATTAAACCTAATTTTATATTTTTCTAGTCTTTACTTCTCTTGATATTCTTCCCCAAACAAGTGCCTTTCATTGCTCTGTTGGGGGTCGTTTATAAGTTACCATGGTAACAGACTCCAATTAGTATCATCAGCATATGATATCCTATAATTCCTATCCAAAATATGTTTGAAAACACAAACATTAAAGGATTTTATTTTGTCCAATACCACCTTAACCTGTATACTAAAAATATTGTATATTATTATTATTACATGTACTTGAAGGCCCATAGATGGGTATTCTAGAGTTGTTGTTTTCCTAAAGGTATCAACAGTCCCTTGTACTTTTTCTAGCAGCCACTCAGCATTCCACTACCCTCGCCGAATTAGAACAGATTTTGATACAGAAGGTATTGATGTAGCAAGAGAGATGTTGAATAGATATGGCCCAACATCAAACCCTGTCTTAACAGGTCAATCTGTTAACAAAATAGAAACAATGTCAATATAAAAAGTCTGCAAAAGATTCTGGACAAGTTGTAATGACAAAATAGTGTAACATTGGCCATCTGCATTTTTGTGATATACTGTAAATGTTTAAAATTCCTAGAAAAAGGAAATAATTAATTAATTATATTTTGGTAAAAGCAAAAAAAGTAGGAAATTCTTCTCAATGTGAATTATTCAAAAAGTATGTTAAGATTTGTCTTCCAAAATTTAATAAAATCTAGAATTGTTAAATACAAATATTGGGGGTTGTAAAATGTGGCGATTGTGACTTATCTAATAGTGTTCAAAATCAATATTATGAATTTTATCATTAATAAACGATTTCATGCAGTCTGTATCTAGGAGAGCATTCAATGCTACACACTATGAACGAATGTTCAGGAAAATTATCATTATAAATGCTATTGTCATTATTACTATGATAGTCACACTCCTTACTTGCTTCGGGATCATCGAGATGGGACTACGAGTTGGCGACTGCAGCAATCACGAGCTAAGTGACCTGTATTTCCACATTGAAAACACTTCATTGACGGTCGTCGTTGTCGGTTGTTTTGGCCAACTGCAGCGGTATAGAACTTTTCTGAATTAGACACTTGATCTTCAAGCGCCTGCTGTCGAGTACTAGTTGGTCGATATTGGCATTCGTTGTTGGTGCGGTTGTGCTTGCACTGGTGGAAAGGAGTGTAATTGTGGCAGACAAAATTTAACATCTCTGGTAAAGTTGGTGTAGGGTTGTGATCCAACAGCTTTACTTTAATGGTGTTTGGTAGGCCGCGCATAAATTGGCGAGACTAAAGGGCAGTTTTAGCTTCGTCAACCAGTGTTGGGTCAGCTTTGCAGAGAAGTTGCTCTAGTTTCCCACTTGTATACGGATGGGTCTTCGCCAAGCCGAAGCATTCGTGCATCAAACTGGGCATAATAGTTTTCCCTCTTGACCAGTGGACATAGCGCTTGTTTCAGCCTTGTCGTTGCTGCGGCATACGTATTCCTGTCGTCTGCTGTGAAGGAAGGCGGGTAATTTATTTATCTTGTCTTTCCAGCCATTAGCCAGCTCACACACATCAAACTCCCTTAACCAGGCGACAATGTCGTCTCCCTCGAACTTTGTTGGTAGAATGGTGCCAGTCGCCATCGTTTTTTTTACCGCAGCCACCAATTTGTAGCATGTCGAGACACCAGTTATTTATAACACAAGTTTCGTTTTCAAACTCTTTATTTTACATGTATTACAGAACCCATGTGCGACCTCTTCACTCTAAGACGCACACTCTCACAATGCCCCCCTGGTCGTCCCTCTATTGTATTACAACCGTCCGGAAACTCCCCTTTTATATTACAATATATCACACATTAGATTTTAGTAGATACCATTGATATCGCCACTGGAACAACAGTAAAGAGGATTGAAATTCGTTTGGATACAACTGCACTTTGTTCCACAAACCACCAACACCAATAAGCCCAGACTTGAACTGTTCAATTTCTGAAGATACCCTGCCAGGTCTTAGTCAAAACTCAAAATGAGGTATTAACCAATCAGTTTAACCCTTTTCAATCTGTGTATTTTTTATCTCCTAACACAGAATATAGAAAGAGCCAATTAAGGCTGGCCTAGGCAGGAAAGGGTTAATATAAATGATAGGGGTTGCCTAATGTAGAGAGCGGTTGTAGTTCATAACCCCATTTTTACTTTAAAAAATCCTTGATTTTATGTGCCCTGTTGAACGTTTACAGAACGCCCTTTCAGCAGCGCTAGCTGATTTCCGAAAACTGAAATTTAACTTGATTTACGATTTTCATATTCATCAAACCCTCTCTGGAAGTTCAAGTATGTCTTCAGTTTCGTCATATTCTGAGTCTACTTTAGACTCAGACGATTCAGAAGCAAATTATTACTCCGAATACTGGAAGAAAACCGAACCAGATTCTGAGGACGACATTTCTCCGGCGGTTGACGAATCGCCAATACCTTCGAGTTCGAGCAATAAAGCTGCTGCAGAATTGATTGCTAGATACGAAGAAGAGATTCAGAGCTCAATGAGCACGAAAGAATGCTAAAGGACCTTTTGGACAGTAGCACTAAATGAATCGAAAGGTCTTACCAATCATTCTCAAAAGCACACTTCAATTACAATTTGTTCACCAATATTTTTGAGCCATTTTATATTTTAAAGTTTTTAACACTTTAGGTGTGGAAATTGTAGTATTGAATCACTACAAAATGTCTCGGAATGTTATTGCTGCAGTGAGCTGGAAGGCTTCTCCGGGCTTACAACGTCTTCCTCGTAATGTGAAATTAACATGCATAACGGAACACCCTGGATTTAATCCCGTTTGCTTGCAGAAATGGAGTCTGAGGTTGGCAAAAGTATAAGCAAATTGGAACTGAAGAGAGGTAGCTTTTTAATAAGTCACTGTCCATGCTTGATTATACAAGCCCTACACTGCTTGGCCTTCATCAGGCAATTTTCTGCAATCTATATATTGGCTTTTAATAAACTAAAAAAAAAGTTTTATATGATAGAATGATTTGTGGACGATATTATGGCAGTGATCATGAGATCTCAGCAAACAATTGTTTCAGGATCATTTTACCATGTATTTCTTGTCTTCACTTGTTTGCCAATATTGCAGATTAATAGTTATATTTCATGGTTAGTATAACTTATGTCAAATGGTTGTGATATATACTAACAATATTTTAACCATCGCTCTGAGAAAGTTATGAGTATCCAAAGAATTAAATTTATTTTGTCATCTGGTTTCAAATAAACCCAATTATTTTAATTGCCAACAAATATAACAAAAGTGCTGTTGCATTCATTCACTATGTGGCATTTCATCGACTGTCTTGAATTGTTTGAGGAGCCTAACAAAAAAAAAACAAGAAAATAGTATGGTAAAACTGACTTAGGGCAGGATGATTTCACCATGAAGGCTTGCTTGTATAGTGCAGTAAATATCACAGTACTTTGGGTTGGGCAACCCAAAGTACTTGGTATGTTGATACAGTTTATTGAATACTTTTTCACTCTTTTTGTATAGTTTCTTACAAAGTGTATCCTATTGTGAATTTTCAAGGCTGGTATATGGTGTACTAGGAAGCAAGAGAATTCCGTTGCTGTCATGTGATTATAAAGCAATTTGGAAGCAATTTCCAGTCAATAAGGATGAGCCTCACACAGGATTCGATCTTGATGAAGAAAACTAGACACAGTTTCCACTACCATTCTATTGTATTTTGCAGCCCAACCAATAGAAGTGTCTTTCAAAAGGTTTTGCTATCTATTTCCTCACATTGACAAGTTCATTAACGTTTGTTGAACTTGCTGTTTGCTGTTGATTGGTTTTGAAATCAATTTGTTAATCTTATCAATGTGAGAAACTGAATAATAACATTATTTCTCGAATATAACGATTCGCACGGGAAAAGGCCCGCCACACTTGGCACATGGTCTTACCTTGGTCAGGAGTCGTTAAACAGTTATACACTCTTTAAACGTTTATTTCACATTAAAGGATAACATTAAAGGAACAGTGAATTGTATATGTGAAACGATACTAGAGTGTACGTACCAAGAGTTGATATCGATCATCAGTGGCTGTGAATTAATGTGTCGTCGAATTATCTATCCGAAGCTATCCGTAACAGTAAGACCTTAGATTGTCTTCAGCAATAATATGGAAGAATATTCCAATGACGGTCAACGAGACTTCCAAGAAAACGCAGGAGCTCTACGAACGCCAGCAAGTCCTAATTATTACGGAAAGGAAGCTGGAAAAGAACTCTCTGACTTGGAAATCGAAGGAATAAACGCTTTGATAACGAGAATGAGACTGCGAAACAAGACAAAGAACGTACAGCAGATAATCGAACCACAGGCCTCCCAAGACCGGAACATGACGAAAAGGACGCAAATGGAGCCAGAAAGAAAGTACCTACAGAGAAAGGTTGGCAATATACACTAAATAAAATGAAGAAAGACTGCAAAGTTGCCCTGTCAAATGTCACCAGACAAATGAACGAGATTAAACTACTTCTGTCAAGCTTCTCAAACCAAAAACTAGTACGAATAAAAGCAAAGGAACTAGACAAGTTATTTGTCTTGATGGAAGTGAAATGTCCAAGCGAAGTGAGATGTCCATGAAAATTACTCGAAAGCTTTAGACGACTACGATGAAATAAAACATGCATTCGAGTGGTATGACCTACACGATAAGGAAGTGTTCACATTTAAGCAACGCATAATTGACCATTTGAACGAAGCAAAGGCATCTCGAAATGAAGAGTTTGGTGGAGGTTCAATGAAATCTAAAAACTCTCACTCCAAACGCTCATTTTCATCTGGATCTTCTTGCCAATTATATCTGATTCAAGCTAAAGCCAAAACGGCTTCACTAGAGATTAAGGCAGCGTTTTCTGAGAGAAAGTCAAGCTTTAAAAATGGCTGCTGACGAACTTGAGCTAAAGCGAATGATAGCTGAGGCTGAAGAAAGAATTTACGAGCAATTTGAACAAAAAATTGACAATGACTTGAACAGTAAACTTGATCCCAAGCAAGTGAAGGACGTTTCTACCCCCAATGTGATCATCTAAGATTTACCACACAATACCACCACACCCGGACCAGTGCAATTTAGCAATGGTGTAGTGGACCTACCAGATCCGATACAAGGAGCGATGGGAGCAACCTCCCTTACAAGCCCGACACCCCGACAGTAAAGCCTGCTATACCAAGGAATGGTGATGCCCCTGAGTCTTCGAGTCCTGCAATGGTTTTAAGTTCTAGACATATAAAGCCAGGTTTGGAAGAATTTGCAATGAATCTGAATGTTATACCATTTGTTCCATGAAATAACGATCCCACAGGATCTCCAGAAGTACCTAGTGTCTGTCAGCACTTCAGGGATGCCCAACAAAATGCTGAACAAACAACTATTCATGGTCCCAGCTCCCTGTTAGGCGACAACATGTCAGCGAAGAATGCGACGACCGGCATACCATACATGGATGATCTGAATACAGCTCAGGTTCTTCGATGGCTGTGGGGAAAGTTGCCATTATACCTAAGAAGTAAATGGGACAGAGAAAGCAAGCAGAATAAGAAGTAGCCAAAGTAGAAATGCGAGTTTCAGCGAGTTTTCCAAATTTGTCACAGAGCAGGCTGACCTAGCTACAGATTCAGTGTTCTCGGAAAGTTATCTAGTCGAAAAGTCAAAGGAAGAGAGCAAGAATACGTCCGGCGACATTGACAAAAGATATAGAAGAGACAAGAGTACCAGAAGCTTTGATACCAAGATTAAAGAAAAGGAAGAGAATTCTAAGAAGCCTACAATCCTGGACAAAATTATGTGGACAACGCAAAATATACAACGTTAATTACCAGCTTTCTTTTTATTGCCCAATTTGTGCCCAAATTAAACGTTCCATCCCCTTTCCCCACGTCAATGTTGTGTTATTCCACGACAAACAAAAACAAATGCTCGGTTTTTGCGCGTGTAGATTCACCAACATTGCCAAGGGGGAGGGGAGACCTATTTTGTTGGTTCCGAGTAAAATGCTTTTAATAATACAAAAGCACGCGCATTGTCCACATGAATTTTGTCCAGGATTGTAGTTCCAAGAAGTGTTGCATTATGCTTTAAGCCACATGATCTGAGTGAGTGTGACAAGTTCCGTAAGAAGCCCTTAAACGATCGTAAGGACCTCATTGAGATAAAGGACTATGTTTTGTATGTCTAAAACCAGGACATATTTCCAGCAAATGCAATGATAAGCTGACGTGCAAGACATGTGAGAAGAAACATCCTTCGTTACTACACGACCCCGATTGGAAGCCGAAGTTCAAGAGAAGCGAAAATACACAGAAGAAAATGAGAAGGGTCGAGACACATACCGTCAAGAGTGAATAAACAATGGATTCACAGTATGTAGTATTACTGAAGCTGGTGATATTCCTGTCAATATGGGTATAGTACCTGTGTGGGTATACCACAAGAGTAACCCTGAGAAGAGGATTAAGGTGTACGCCCTATTGGAACATTTATCAAAGAAGAAACGATGGAGAAGCTTGGTATCAACAGTGATGGCAATGCTGATGCTAACAACAACCATGCATGGTACACAAGAGATCAACAAAAAGGCTGTAAATGTACTAGTGGCAGTCAACTATCAGCTAGATGACGTACGTCTCGATCTCCCCAGAAGTTATGTGAGACAACAGATGCTGACGGACCGATGAGAAATACCAAGACCGGAAGTGGCTAAAGAAGTTTCAACATCTGCATATAGTGAGTGAGCAATTGACCCCATACACGGAGGACGTGGAAGTCGGCCTTCTGATTGGTCTTAACAGTCCAAAGGCCTTATGTCCAAGAGAAGTAGTTCATGGACAAGACACAGAACCATATGCAGTACGTTCAATCCTCGGGTTGTATATAAATGGTCCAGTAAATTTCAAGAATGGCGCAGTCTGCTGTAACGAGTGCAAGTACAAGGTGAAAAATGAACCATCCGGATGCATCGTCGCATAGAGAAAGATCAAAGAAGAAATAACTGCTAGATCTGTGGAGAGAATGTTTAAATTAGATTTTTCTGAGAAAAGGGAAAGGACTTGCAATGTCAAAGGAAGATCGCGAGTTTCTGAAGAAGGTTGAAAACTGGAATCGTACATCGTGAAGACTCACACTACCAGATGCCACTACCATTCAAGGGAGAAAACGTTAACCTTCCAAACAACCGTCCACAACCCTAACAACGCCTGAAGAGTCTGAAGAAGAGACTTTTAGCTGATGATAAATATCGGGAAGACTATGTCAACTTCATGAACAGCATAATAGACAAAGGATATGCTATCAGAGTAAATGACGGGAATCCAACAGCAAGTGAAGGTCACATGTGGTACTTGCCCATCGCCCTTAAACGGTGCTGTGCGCATGTTATTGGGCGAGAAGTTGGGAAGAAGAAGGATTATCTGCATGCATGTTTGACAGTTCCCTCGCAGCCAGTAAGCTCAATCTGTGAATGATCATACTCATACATAATAATTATATGATTAAATATGCTAATGAATCTGTGTAAAACAAATCGAAAACTCTAAAAGGTTGGTTTACTGCCGAAAATATTGTTTAGGGTCTTTAGGCACTCAAGTATTCGATTTGTAATAACACTGTCTATGCAGCACAACACGTTTTAATACCGTATGCATTAATATGTCATGTGTATTATAATGTAAATAAGTTTCGTTTTGCAAGTACGACGTTTACGATGTCAATACTGTTATGTATGTGAAGTTTGAATTTGAGCATTGCAAATGCGTTGTCAGCACACAAGGCCTTGTGTACTTCGCTCTATCCTTTGATCTACTGTATAGAGAACAACAGCAGATGGTAATTGTCTTTACAATGCTTGTTATATTACTCTGTGTGGAAGCGCGTCCCTAGTCATATGTACCTCTGCTGTCTTACAAGGATTGAACTGCATAATGCATAACAGTATGTAATGTATACTCTCAATTTATACTTCCCACCCATTGGTTGAGCAGCAGTGTAATGCATTTACAAATGAAGCAAATGCCTTTGTTATGTGTTTGTCTGAAAATGCAATGAATCATTTGACAAGAGAAGATCGATCAAAGGCTGTTGATGCAGAAGTTTACAATAATGTCCATAACTCTCAATTTTCCTAATTTGTATGTCTTCTTGATCAAACTTCCCATTGAATCATACTATCCAATTTCTATGAGCCAAACTCCAGATGATATTAACCCTCACGAATAGGTTGATTCCCTTGCTTTCATGTTCGACTGCACCATTTTGCCAAGAGAAGCAAATGGGATGATATTCAAATTGAGCAAATACACCTTTTTATGTGAGCATCATTACATATAACACCTTTTTATGTGAGGCATCATTACATATAGACTATCTCAAGACAACAGTAATTCCTACGATTAAAGATCATTATGTTTCCCTTTGCCAACCCAAATAAAGTGCCAATTAATCAAGAAGAATTTTTCATTAAGCCATTATTAACTGATTTTGCCCAATCCTGACCACAGTTTGCTGCTCTAACCAATATGATTTTCAACTGTCAATGTTTTCTGGTCACTATTGGGCTGCTCTAACCAACATGATTTTGAACTGTTTCAATTTGTGCTTCCTATAATCATTACCTTGCTGCTATACTGAGATGATTTTGGGCCCTTTCTCGATATATCAGCAACCGAAATGTAAAATTATTATAGCATCAACCCAAATCAGTTTTAGGGTGTTTATTAACGTGTTGGTTAATCGGATGCAAAAGTGCTACCGAAATATGGAGATCATCAAAGACCAAGACAAGTTTTTCTTGCTTTTCTTTTCGTCTGACATTTTCCCTGAGGTTCCAGCTATGTTCCCTGATAATGATTCTCGAATAATAAACATTAATACGGTGGATCTTCCTGCAAAATTAGCATCTTACATCAAGAAAGGCCATGACACTGGAGCTGCCGTAAATGTTTCGTGTGTACAACCATTGACTGACCAGGAAAAAGGTCCTCTCAGGTACATTATCGGAGCCGTAATAAGCAAGCTTTACCGCAAGAGTAAGACAAGTAAAGAAAGTGAACGCACTGTCAACAGAATGTTACAGGACCTCTTGCTATCGATGCGCATTCCTAACGGAATTGAACGAGTACCTGCTGAACGTAGATCGAGGAGGCTTATGGAACACTTGTGATCTTCTTGTTGCCCTTATTGAGGTTGTGGAAATTATATATCGGGAAGAGACCAACAAGACGGTAACAAGTGTACCCACTACTGACATTCTGAACCGCTCATTAGAATCTCCAGATATAATATCTCACTGGGATGCTATTGTACATGATTGTCCTACTGAAGTTGCTGAAGAATGCTCATCCTCAATGCTTGAGAATATTGTGAAACTGTTCATAACTGTTAGGTCGTTTTCCCACACACAAAACATTATTGAAAAGTATAACATTTTGGAAAAAGCAGAGAAGAAAATGAAGGGTTTACGGAAAACATTGAGAAATACTGCTCAGGAGTAAGTTCAGTTTTATTTAATTCAATAGACCCCACATGTATTCATAATAAAAGATGGCAGTCAATTAATATTCTTTTGTATGTATTTTTATACAATTTCTACATAATTTTATACAATGTGGAGGCTTGAAAGAGCTAATTTTTACTGTATGCACAGAAAAGAATATTAATTGGCTGCCATCTTTATGAATTTGGACAATACATGGACAATTATCAAGCTCAAATCCTGAGAAAATGTTTCTGAATCCCGTACAGAAATCGGATGTGTAACCTTCTGATTGCTGGTGAGACGCTCTAACTATTGAGCTCCCAATGATGTACTGGTTCAATATTATATATGATACTATTATATAATTAATGCTTGAGTGTGTTAAATTATATACACTGCTGTAGTGAATGTGGGAGCTTGGAGTAGACAGACAATACATAAACGATCGTCAAGCTCAAATCTCAGAAAATGTTTCCGAGTCCTGGACAGGAATCGAACCTGTAACCTTCTGATTGCCGGTGAGACGCTCTAACCATTGAGCCACCGAGACTCACTGGATGGAGAGCATGTTTTACATGACATTTTAGGTTTTAATATGTTAAATGTGAACATTGCTGTAGTGAATGTGGGAGCTTGGAGTAGAATTAGTAGACAGACAACATATGGGCAATTGTCAAGCTCAGTACATCATGGAAATGTTTTGTCCTGGCAGATGCTCTAACCATTGAGCTATACCATGATTCAGATTGAGAGCAAAGGTTGCCATTGTGTTGTTTGTTCATTTATACAAATTATGTATGTATACTGTCTATCACATTAAATACAGTAAATATAATAAATAATTAGATTAATAAATAAATAAATAAATACATTCAGTAAATATGAAAATAAATATCTCTGAGTTCAACTTGACTCTTTCTTTGATTTTGGGCGTTTCGGTAATGGCTCATCACTAACTTCTACCCAATGTCCTTGGTTTCGTCCATGTACATTCCCTTTTGGCTTTATTGTTCGCTGCATGTTAATTGTTATGTCATTATACCCAAATTCTTGTGCAGTTGGGTTATCAGATCTCCTTCCTCTAGCTCTCTGATAGCCAAAATACTCCTCCAAGACATCCTGCATGAATCGCTCTGTCAGAACATATTAAAACCCTGCATTAAGTAGAAATTGAACAATATTTACTAACGAATTTATGGTAATCTGGTAGCCTTCATATGATTGACTGGAGAGGAACATCATTTGTTTTTCTTCTTTGCTGAAACCATGTCTGTTTATGCCAAAAACACATCTGTCATCCAGGTAAGTCGTTGGTCTTGTCGGGTTTTAAGTTTGGGATTTCTTTTGTGCATATCTTCTTTAATGGATCTTACATTTGCCACGTCAAAGAAATCATTTACCATGCCAATGAATTTAGCAAGTTCATCTGCTTCCCCATTTGGATTAAAATATCGCAGAGCATTAGCCATGGACTTGCTGAAGACTTGGATGGCATAGTTTACTTTCATCTTTCCAAATGATGAGAGCTTGATGTGGTCTAGAGTAATTTTTGGCAAGTGTTGAATAGCTCCCTCTTGGTCACGATAATATGCTTGTGCAACAAAACTCCACAAGAGATATTTGTCATTGTTCCACATACATCTAACTAAAAATGCAGTAACTGTTGTTGCTACTGGCAAGTCGTTGTCAAACGAAGAAAAGGTAAGTTCAGGGTCACCAAGGTCTGTGAATCGAATAATTTCACCGCTATGCTTCTCAGAGACTAAGGAGGATTTAATTTTCATTCGTCAAAAGCAATAGCCACATATCTCTCGCACCCAGAGTAAGACGCCACTAGATCTTGCAACTGCTGAATTTTACCATTGTGAATACCGGGCGTTGGTGTAAAAACGTTTTTGTAGTTTATAAGAGTCCTTTCGCTTGGCAGTACTAGAACCTCTTGCAGTTCTCTGTAAGCATATGAACTCTTGGCGTGTAGTGACAAGCAAAATCGGACAAATTGTGGGTGGTAACGTCTGCCTTTAGGATTGGCAGCACAATGCTTCTTCTGCTCTCCAAGGAATTTTTGCCGATTATGGATGTGATATCTTCTTTGAGGTTGTCACTCAGTTTTATTCCATGGCTAGATATCTCTTCTTCCATTTTCTTGATTTTTTGCTCTAGCTGCTTGCACTGAAGGCGTTGTGTTGTAATTGTAGCTGCCAAACGCGGTGCAGAGGATGTGGAGAGGGGTGCTTTTATGGGAAGAGGTGTGGTGGAAATATAATTTTTCTTATACATTTCGCGTTTGCAGTTGAACATGAATTGCAAATCTGGATGCTAGGTGGGCAAAGCATTTCGCATCTTTCTGTACGAAAAAATGAAGAAACCTTAAAAGGTAAGCGTTCCACATCAGTGGTCAAATCTTCCTAAGGATCCTGGAAAATGGGTATTGTGTGGCGCACAATAATATTTTTGCCTGAGCTGTGAGATCCAGTAGGATCTTCGACGGTTTTCACTGCACAGCTTTCTTTGGGAACACCGTCACATAATGTAAAACTCTCGAGGGTATCAAGAAGATAATGTAAGCTTAAAAACTTAACAGATTGTTCATTCTGGGTATAGAGTGGATGGCTTATGATAAGGTTCGAACCGAAAATTCTGATATGAAACTTTAATGACGAGTAGATGCGGACTTGAAATTTTGGTAAAACATGTTGGTTTTCGTACAAAGATAGTCGAATTAAGGAACTTCCAGTGATTCAGGACCATTCGCTTTAAATTACCGACTACGCTCGCAAGACTTGAATTGGCGTGCGCGTTTCGCTTCAGCTTCGGCGTTATTACTTATGGTCACGCGTTCAATTTTTCGCCTTGCTTTCGAATCACGGACATCGTGCAATCTGTAGGGTAAATTCTCGCTTGTAATTGCACCGGTTGCAAGAGTTGAATGCTTTGCATCTAACAGAGAAATAAGATATCCATTTAATATTATCCCGTCGCCAGACATTTTGCGCAAAGAAAATTTTAATGCCAAAAATTTAGACTACATGCTCGTTTGAGCATGGTTTAACAAATGTATCTTACATCTAGTAATATCTTCTTCTTTGAAGTGGATTTCACAAATGTGGACGGTATTTCGATCGAGCTGGTGTTGGAGATCGGCATCGAGAACTCATGTTTTGGTTATCACTTTTATCCACGCGACTCTTGCGCTAAGTTTTCTTTTGCTTGGTGAAGTTGGAATTTTAAAAAGCAAAACATTTGGGGTTCTTCTACTATTGTTACAACCGTACAAACTACAATGTTCGCCCGGCATAGCCTTTTATAATCGTTCTAAGAACACGCTTTTACTATACGCTTGTTTACAGGAGAAGCCGACTGTGCAGGTTCAAGATCACGTGACCTTGAATTTTGAGACCAATAACATAAACCGTAGTCCCGCCCACTTTCACAGCCCTCTCCCTTCTAGTGGCTATGCTTAGAAACAATGTTCTGATCTCCATCATCTTGATTATTATGAAGAATTATTTTCCTATCAATAATGACGAGAAAGATTTATTAACTACTAGACTAACCATGCTGACACAAAAATGAGAAACACACCAGGAAGAAGAGTAGGATGTCTACCGGACGTGCACATATCTGTGATATGATTAGTACTCTTTGCTGCATAAGTTCCTCTGCCATGAACGGGTGTCAGCGATGGAAAGTGTGCTAACAGAGTTGGACTGCTTGAAACATGACCAACAGAAGTGGCATAGCCTTGATAAGCATTGTATGCACACTTAAGGTAGCAAGATCCCTCTGAATACATTTTTAATACCATACAATATAACAATTAACCCTTACAACCATTTGATAGAACATATGACAAATAATATTTCCACACAAGAAGTTTGCATAAATTATGCTAATTAGGTGACGAAATGGCCGCCGATTGGTCAAAATCGGGATATACTTCAAACAAGATTTCTCAGGCAGTTTTAGAGATAACGTCCTGAAAGTTTCTGAGTTTATAGCTTATATACTAAGGCATATTCTGGTGGTAGCATTTTCAATATAAACTTTCAGCTAAATAGCTGACATGCTTTTTCTTTTTTTTAAATTTCCACCACCTAAATTATACTAATCATGTCAGAATTCAACAAGTAAGAATCAGAATCAAAATTCCTACCACAATTCCCTAGATATTCCTGTTAGGAGGCTGTGGTGAAAATTTTATTGAAATATATGGGAAAATGAGGGAGAAATAGTGTTTTTGTTGAAAATTTTTTGTTTGAAAATTTGTTGAAAAATGCATTCTGGTAAATAGCTGAAAACAATAGGCAAAAGTTTGACATTTTTAGTCAGTGATGTATGATTCAAACTCACCAACATCATCCTAGCTACGCTAGTGAGCACCACTCTCATACACATTCCCCTCCTTTTGTTCATTTTGATGTTGGAAGCCTTTTTCACTGCCCGCAGATGCTTCCGATTAAAAATTAAAAGATTAAAAGGGGGTTGAACTCCTGGGGTGCAAAGGACTCGTCTATGGATGAAAGAAAACAAAATAATGAGGGGCAGCTTCTTTGAAGTAGTTCCAATCATCCGGATATTCTTTCACATTTTAGTGCACACAACCTGCAATTTTGGCTGCGGAGGGAATATTGCACAAGTTGGAGTAGTGCAAGATATATCTCTAATAAATTTGGCAATGCTACTGGAAATGGGGCCGATTCAAAGGTGCCTGAACAACAAAATTCATCAGACTGTGGAGTTTATGTATTGCAATATGTTCAAAGTTTCTTTGAGCTGAAATATGATGGCGGGTCATCACGTATGGCGTACGCTCTTGTTGTTGGTTTTCACAAACAACATTTCGAACACAAACGATAACATTATACCACAAAACGCAAATAATAAGAATCCAAACGCAAAACATATTACCAAACACAAATAATAATTCGGGTGCAAAACATAACCTGTCGAAACAAAAACAACAACTTGAAACACAAATTCCCGGATGTTGAAATACAAATTCCCGGATGTAACGTGCCCAATCCTTTTCACCAGACCTCCCTCCTCTGCAGAGGTTCTTCGGAGACTCTCCGACGTCACGGTAGAACTCATTTGCATCGTGGATGTCCTCTGCAGCACGTGCTCAATCCTATATTTGTTGTGTTCATTGCGGCACAAAAGCTTTGGACAACGAAGATACCAACTTTTGCAGAAGATGTGGAAGACAGTTTGTTAATTCGCGAAGCCTGGTGCAAAACAGTCGGCTTCATCAGCATCTTATTCTGGCGGCAGAAGTGACACCCCTTCCCCGAGCGCAAGTAGTAACATGGTTTAGAGCGAAGAGAATAAACGGCGAACTGTGTCGCTTAACGAATTCCGTTCACGAAAAGAGGAAAACAGGAGCTCCAACTTTCGTCCAGAGGCCAACAAGTCGAAGCGCAGCGAAGGGCTGCCGAAGGATGTGACGATAAATATCGGCATAATGAAGTACGACGAGAATCAAAGGTCTTTGCGGCCTGTGTGGGGTAAGATCCAACCTGTAACTGTCGAGACAAACAGTACATGTGCGGCAATATTTTGGAAGGCAATAGCAAAAACGAAAGCGCATGATAGACATTTTGCTATTCACAACACTGGAAAACGAAGCGCGAAGTCCAAAACAGGGAAATAAGACTGGGCATGACCGGAAGAACGTAGTAGGGGGCTTCCGGTCTATCCTAGTGAGATTCCTATAAATTGAAGCACACACTCTGGCTTTTTCTCAGTTTCTTACCAGCGTGGACGAGAACGCTGGACCTAGTCAATCCTCGACACGAATGTTCAGCTTTGACGAATTAAAATATATATTAAAATTAAATATACCATAAAACATATGAATGGTGGCACAGAATGTGGAGATGCCTTGTGCTCCTGATCCAGTTCCTCGTGCACCTG
Organism: Chrysogorgia sp. JL179-B06; assembly: GCA_035772405.1. Taxonomy (NCBI): domain Eukaryota; kingdom Metazoa; phylum Cnidaria; class Anthozoa; order Scleralcyonacea; family Chrysogorgiidae; genus Chrysogorgia; species Chrysogorgia sp. JL179-B06. The sequence continues at coordinate 332,212 of JAYKKM010000472.1, forward strand.
ATGGGCCTAATGACGTGCCGGTTGCTGCAGCTCTGGTGGAAGATCTACCACCTGAACCTCCTTTACCGCCGATGTTCGTTCTTTCCTTTTCTTTTTCTGTGTGCATTTGCCCTTATGCGGCCATTGGCATTGCTTTTATGTTCTTATGCCGTTTGATCGAGCGAGTTTATCTTATGTATGTCTCAACGGTTGTTGAATGATTCTTTATAATTGTTCTGCATTTGTGACTACAAATGGAGTTTGTCAACGATAGTTTAACATAAGACGTTTGGTCACTGTTCTAGTTCTTAGGTTCGGCACGTTGTTCGACGGTTGATTATCAACGGAATTTGTATACCAGTCAGTATAATCTGCAGACCAAGTATAAAATGCAGAATAGGTATAAAATGCAGACTAAAATGCAGACTGCGATAAAAACTCACCTTGAGTTTCACAACATGGCGGTTCTGGAAAATTCGACAAGGATTCCAATCACTGACATTTGTTGATTATGAAAATGTCCAGTGGTACCGTAAAAAGATCATGTTATGTGACACAGAGGTTTGGTTAATGTTAGGACCTGATGTTTATGGTTGTCCTTATACAGACTATTGACTTATTCTACTTCGGAGTCAACATATCCAGATATAATCTTACTTAAACAAACAAGACTGGTTAAAATGGTTGTCATGGTAACCAAATTGCCATATATAGCAACACAATTTGAAAAAATTACAAAAATATTGTGTATGTATAAACTATAACGTCTGTAACGACTAAAATGTCTATATCAACTGAAATAGTATTATAGAAACTAATGGTGAGTATGGTTACCATGGCAACCACCACTTTGCCGATATAAATATCACTAATGGTTTCAGCATATGTCATTACCCCATTTGTGCCAAGTTTTATTGTGTTTCAAATGGTAATTGCTAAAATAAGTATTTTGATACTAGTGATTGACCACATAATTTGATGGTGAGTATGGTTACCACAAAATTATAAATACACCATTGGATTTGGTATATGTTTTTACCCATGTATGCCAAGTTTTATTGTGGTTTGATTAGTGATTGCTAAAATAACCTAAAATAAGTATATATTTTGTGTTAAAATGTTTGTATTTGGTGCCATATTGCTGCTATATGGTTTTATATACCAAATTATTCTCTATAACTTTGGCTATAGTGGATCAATTTTGAAAATTTAAACACAAAAATTATCTTCTCATTAAGCTCTATCTAAATAGCACCTTTTTAGGTGAATATATCCTATCTGAAAATTTGACTGTCTTCCCTGCATGAAATCTTGTTGGTCTATAATCTTATAATCGTCAGAATTTTGTCACTTAACCATACGAATAAGCACTAACCCCAAAATAACGAGGTAGGTAATCTTCGAGTTAAGCCCTTCGAGTTAAGCCCCTCGAGTTAAGCCCTTTTCGAGTTAAGCCACGCCCATTTTCGTCAAGGGCTTAACTCGAAGAAAGAAACACGATTTGGGCAGTTCGAGTTAAGCCCCGGGGCTTAACTCGAAGTCAGTCAAGAAATTTGATGCTCGAGTTAAGCCCCGACTTTTGAAGTGTGTAAACGAGTGACAAACAAATAATAGGGAAATCATTGAAATGGGCGATGGTTCGACTTCGAGAGGCTTGCCCGGTGATTAAAATATTTTATTATATTATTTATAATAGGTAAATACGTCTGAACCTTTTAATGCGGTAACAAATGAATATAAAATAATGTAAGTTAAGTTAAGTCTTCAGTCTTAAGTTTCAATAATATTCAAACTTTCCCACTATATCTGCAGGACATACACGTAATTGTACATTTGTCCATCATAACTTTATCGGAAGTCCTCTGCGCTGTAACAGAGATATGTCTTCAGAAGACAGCTGTGAGCCATTCTGGATTTGGATTTCACTGGGTGGTGTTTGGAGATTGCTGGCAAATGGCTTTGTCCCAACGCAACGAGGGTCTGCGCAAAAGTAAAATTGACGATTAACGGCAAATCATTGATTGCGCGGGATATATAGCCCATTCACTACTATTTACCCGCTGGCATTGTGCTCTTGCATGAACAGCACGATGCGTTTAGCCGCTCGCCACGTTTTGCTGCTTCCCAAACCTGCTCCGGTTGCCCACTAGTTTTTGATTCAAAAATAGACTCCATTTCTTGAGGCGTTAGTAAGATTGTATGTTGTGTTTCAGGTCTTGGTTGTTCATTACTTTTTGAAGCAGGTTTCTGACGTTGTTTTCCTTCAGCGGGTGAACCTTTCAAAATTTCCTTGATTTCCGCGTCGGTGAGAGCTATTTGCTGCAAAAGGTCACTCTTTTTTGGAGTATGAAGCACGCTTATCATGACCCAGATAATGTGCTTGCAGGGGATTTTGTTTTGGTTTAAGGAAGAATGCAGGAAGAAAGCTTAACGAAGGTCTCAAGAAAAAGTTTGAAGCAAATTCAAAGACAACTCCTGGACAGGCCGCGGACGACATTATTGTCGAAGCTCTTGTCAATGAAATGGGAAGATGTTCACAATATTGTCGATTCGGTAATCGAAGAGGAACGAGTGAATTATTGCAAAAAGAAAACAGAAAAAGAATCTCATCCCAGTGGGCACAGTTTTGAGGCCGTTGGCGAGCTAAGAAGTTGACTAATGGAAAAAGATCCCTTCCTGATTTACAAAGTAAACAATCGCAACCTAAATGGAGATCCGTCATATGTTTTTAAAACAAGCAGAGCACAAGCAATGTTGGCAGCTGCCATGGATCGCGATGGGGATGATTTTCTTTCCAGTGAATACTGCTTTTTCGACGGCACCTTTAAGCGATGTCCTGGGTTTGTTACTCTCGGAGCACATGTGTACCAGACTGGAAAGTTTGTAAAGTGCGCGGCGGAGATCAAATTCGCCCGCAATTTTGCGCGGGCATACCACAGTATTTGCGCGGGCATGTCAAAATTTGCGCGGGCGATCGCGCGCTCGTTTCCAGGCCATCGCGTGTACGAGCTTCCTTACGGTTCAGATTTTACTAGTACTTAACTTACCTTTACGGCTTTATCACTTTATGTGCATTATTATTTGAATCGAGATTTTGCTTTCATTATATATCTTGTGTATTATTACGTTTCTGGTCCATTCATTGGTCATTCATGCACTGTTAAACTACATTACACTTTACAGAACATCATTGATGCACTTTACAGAACACAATTGATGATAGTGATAGAGACATGAATCATCTTGAAATATAAATTATCAATGGACTGGACATGGTCATTACCTGCAGGTTGGAGGCCCTCAAGATTCAAGAACACACCAATAATTTAGCAAGTCTGTAATTGCATATAGTATATTCACTTTACATAATTCACCATTATTTATCACAGATGACAGATTAAGTATTATGAAATTAATGAATAGATTACCGAATTAGATTAATGAATAGATTACATTACTTAATAACCTTATAAAATTTGCTACTTACCAGCTTCTTGATCTTTTTCTCTTTACCTACCTCGTACAGCATAGCATTCAAGAGTGTTCCGCACCTCAGTGACCTCACATTCATTCATCTTATTCTTCCCCAACAAGAGCGAACGTTCACACAGCATCCAAGAGTGGGACTAAGTGCTTCCACATCATATTTGGTTGGTGAGAACTTATCTGATAAAACTACTTCTCAAACTGATTTTCTTTTTAAAAAATTAAAAATCAGTTTAAGAAGCAACTGCACCAGGTTCCAGACAGCACAATCCATTGGTAAAAGATGAAACAGTAACATTAGACAGGTAATGTCATCAAAAAGATGGAAGGAGCAGCAACCCAGTTGATAAGGCACCAAAATACAATTGGTAGTTAGGTTAATTCAGCACCAAAAGTTAAGTTAAGTCATTTTTAAGTTCAAAAAGGTGGAAGGAGCAGCAACCCAGTAGATAAGGCAGCAAAGGCACCAAAATGCAATTGGTAGTTAGGTTAATTCAGCAGCAAAAGTTACGTTAATTCATTTTTAAGTTCAAAAAAGGTGGAAGGACCGAAGGAGCAGCAACCCAGTAGATAAGGCACCAAAATAGAATTGATAGTTAGGTTAATGCAACAGCAAAAGTTAAGTTAAGTCTTTTTTAAGTTCAAAAATAGGTTGGAGAAGTTTGTACAATGTATAATTATAGAATTTCCAGACTAATTGCAACTTCACAAAAGGAAAGGAAACTTAGCAGGAGAATGAACAATCCTGCTGACTACTTTGGACAGGTCATCGTCAGTCTTTCTCCATGATCGCTTGTCTTTGTAGACTGGAACATTGTGCCGACTAAGTCCCAAGTCCTTGTCACCATCTATGTAGAGCCGCGCCATTTCAGTCAGAGCTGCTTCGCATTGAATGGTTGGTGGAAGGCACCAATCAACTTTAGCACGTTTGATTAGTACTTCATGGCTTTGACCACCATCCATCTCCTGCTTCTCTACTACCCGGTAAAAGGATTCCGCTACTGCTTCAGTTCCAGTCTTTGAGTACATGATGTCAAAAACAAGGCAAAATTCTTGTCCAATAACTGAGTAGAAAGAAGAGTCGTTGTAGAGTGCCTCGATGACGTTTTCTTCCTGGAAGAGAACTTTCATAGTTTCACCACTGCTCATTTCTACTTGGAAGATCTCTGACAGGGTGAATTTAGCTGGCGAAGAAAGCTCGAATTTTTTAATAACTTCATTTGCAAGTACGGGGACTTCCAATGAATCATTCTCTTCATCCGAATCGTTTTCTTTAATTTTCTTAAAAAACTTCCCAAAATGTGAATGAACCATTCCTCCCCAGACAACTTCAATGAGAGCCTTTTTTAGCCGCCAATGGACTGTAGAAGACAGCTCACTTCCCAATTCCATGTTCTTGTCTTGTACATGAGGCATCTGCGAAACGAATTCAACACATCTGCGAAACGCCGCTGCTCCAAGCTCCGAGTACTTCTTGTTGTCCACAGGTATCTTGCCGTTGTCAGACCGCGTTCCACACAATCCAGTAAAGAGGATACCAAAATCCAAGCACTTGTAGAGTAGTTCGTTAAGATCGGAGTAGCTACTTTCAAAACGTGAGTCGAGCTCGCTGATAATTTGTTTTGCCAGACCCTGCAAATCTGTTAGGCAATCGTTTGGCTCTCGTGCTTCCCATCCAACCGGCGTTTCACCATCTCCATCTACAACAACCAACCAACCTTCTACAAGTCCACTATTGCCGTAGCGCATCTCTTTGACCTCATTCAATCGTCGGTGCAGTCGGGGACATGTGGCTGCATCAGGAACATCTTTACACAGCTCTTT
>JAYKKM010000472.1:345000-370000 GCA_035772405.1 Chrysogorgia sp. JL179-B06
AGATTTGGATGGTATCAACCCCACATATGCTGCTAATACCTACATTTTCCTCAAGGTTCGTTATCCGAATGCTTAATTTATGGTTTACAGTACCACAACATGCAATAATCGAAGTTCCAGTGTAAATAACATTTTGGTAAAATCATTAAACATGCTATGGACATGAGTGACTTCATCTTGTTGAAACTATAAGTTTCTTTGTCATCTTACTGTATCTAAAGGTCCAAGCCTAAAATTTCCAATACATATTATGAACATAAACACAACATAGCCTGTGTAAAAGACGATGATTAATACCTATGATTCTAACAGTTTTACTGGGTCAGAAACCATCAATTTTATTACATTCAAGTCAAACATTGCATCCCCCATGAGCTATAGGTAGTGGCAAGCTCACTTGATATGGAGAGAAACTTCTTAGACACTTTATAACTTCACACGACCATCTAACTCACTTCAACCTATTAAGGGCAGGCACAATGCGCCCTGGTGTGTCCTACTTTGTTATTTTACTCTGTCTAACGCCAGACGATTTTACTCGTCAAGGGAAGACCCTTGACCTTAGTGGGTTAACAAAACCATCTGCCGATGTCTCTTGTTAACCCATTAAGGCGCAGTGTGCCCTGGTGCGCCCTACTTTGTTATTTTACTAAGTCATGTTAATTTAAGTAGTACATTAAGTAAATCCAATTATGTAGTAAAGGTTAACCCATACTCCCTTGCATGCACATGTTTAAGGTTTCTAAAGACAACCATTTTGAATTCGTTGAATCTAACAATAGTTAATACTATTTAAAACTGGTTTCACTGTGCATGTAAACTAATAACCAGGTGCAACTCTTATGCATTTAGACAATTTTAAAAATAGTCTCAAAACACACGTTTTTAAAGAAGCCTTTTGCTAATATTATGGCATAATTTTAACTTTTTACTAGATACATATATTTTACTTATTCATGTAAAGCGTGCTTGGGCAGCTATTTCATGGAAAACGCGCTATATAAATAAAGCATTTGTTATTATGGGGGGGGGGCATCCTTGTTGAATCATATATTACAGGGAATAGCTAATAGGGCATATGTATTTTAACCAGAAATAAAAAACCTACTAAATTCAAATAAAGCCAAATATTAAGAGTATTAAATTATCAAAAGTTAGCAGATTTTACCTTATCTTTCAGGTGCGGTTGTTGTAAACCAACACATCACACGTAGTGGCTGGTAAACAAAAGTGAGATACACATGCTTTTTTCAAATTAACTAGTGAAATTTCTTTGTATTCAAAGTTCAGATTCCTTAGGATGCACCGGCCTAAACGTCTGTTTCATGTCTGGCTCTGAGGCCAGCCGCTGCATTATAATCTCGTGCGGAGCACTCGATCCCTTCTTTTTACGGCCGGCCATGGCATCAGTATGGGTTCTCTTTGCGCTCATTTTAGCTTGAAGGTCATTCAAAACTGCCTGGCTTCTCATACTTTTAAAATGGATCCAGAAATTTTCTTCGCCACTGACAGCGCGGGAACTGAGGGCAGCCGCTGATCAATTATACCTTGGGCTATGGCAACCATCACGACATGTGATTTTCATTTTCAAATCAAAAATCGAATGTTGTGAAATTTTCCAAGTTGCAAAGGAAATAGTTATATAATTTTAATTAAAACTGTTTTCCATAATGTGTAAGTACATTTCGTTAATGATTTCCAATTTAACGAGCATTAATTCCATTGAATGTTCTGATGGTGATAAATTGTAATAGTGTAATAAGTGATAATTTGTGGAAACACCAATTTTATTATTTATTACTACATAGCAGTGGTGCACCTTTGTTGTATATGGCCTCGGAGAAATGTTCAGGATCTAGCCAAACAAGTTGCAACGATGTCAGCAAATGGTTATACCTGTTGTAAACGTCACTTGTTATCTAGTAAATAAAATTAACCAAATTCAAATATTTCCAATGTTATGAAAAAGAACTGCAATATTTGTTACTCAATAAATGTAATTACTTCGTTGAAGATGACACTCAGCTCTTGCTCTGCCCTCCCAAATAATGGAACAAGCTCGCACCATCTATTTGGATAAGAGAGTCTTCTCAGCATGATCATCAGGGCTTCCATTCCGGTAACAATTGATACAAGGTCCTAATTGATGTGTTGGTGTAAGTATTGCGTCCAAAAATAAGATCTCAACATCATCTTCACTCACTAGTGGTTGACTCGTCTGAGCTTGTGTTATCGTATAGCATTATATCCCAAATTTGATTAATATACTCCCTAAAATGTCATTTTAGTTGAAAAAAGGTTTGAAAATATTCTAACCCTAATCTTATGATCTTCATTTAAACAGATTCCATATAATATAACACCATTAACAAGCAAAAATTTTACAAACATTACTAACCTGTTAGCTGCCGCCATTTTGTATTTTCGCGCTTCCAGCCATGGTTTGTGGTACAAAAAATAAACGTCAATCTTAAACTCTCTATTACGTTTGGCAACGCCCAGACCAAGGCCTTGCTATATGCCACTTTTAACCATTGGTAAACGATGAACAACAATGAAATACCAGATTTCCCTGAATGAGAATCCGTTATAATGTCATAGATAACGTAAAGATAGCCAGTCCGTACTCCTTTGTCTTTGACATTGTAATTTTAACAACAGTCACACATTTCAAACTGTTATGCCTTTTGGTATATTTGCTTAGTTTGTAAATACGTAACTCGTAAGGCTGCTTATACTAATTTTCTCAAGAAATAGACATTAAATCATACACAAAACTACATATTTTATTGAGTTAGTTATTTCTCTAAAACATTCAGTTTAATTCCGTGAGCTTGTAGTATGTACGTCGGTGCGAATAACACTTATACTCTATCACCTCGTGAACGAGTATAAAGCATTTCATAGCTAAGCTGTACTTAACAATATAACAGTACCACAGTATAGGAAGAGGGCATCTCATTTTATTTGTGCGTCAGGTGTTTACAAGCTATTATATGACTAAATTGTCAAGTAGTGTTCATTCTGTAACGAGTTCTGGTATTAAAGTAGGTTAACTTGTATTCAACCAGATTTCAGAAGGTCTATAATTCCTTGCATAGTTTCTTTGGTCTTTTGTCTATTTTCAAAAGCATCAACGCTTCGTCAGGTGTAAAGTCCTACTGTATCGCTCTCCACTGAACAGTCCATAATCTTCAATCCTGCATGTTCTACAATGCGAGATATACGACGTCAGTAATTTTTCATGGATTACAGCACCAATTTGCCAGCGGGACATATATATATACATATACATATACATATACATATACATATACATATACATATACATATACATATACATATACATATACATATACATATACATATACATATACATATACATATATATATATATATATATATATGGTGAACGACCACCGGGCGAGCGGAATATATATCCATGAACCAACTTGGCCTGTTTACGGGGCAGAAAGTAAGGTCAAAAACATAGTGAAAACACCAGCAATCAACGCGAAATACGTCTTGCTAAGAAAAAACAAACACAGCGATACTATTACGTCAAAAGACCGTGAACAATGGCGACAAGTTTGGTGATGCTAATACAATATTAAATGTGACTACAGATAAGCTGCCAGGTAAGTGAGTTAAGTAATAGCCTATAGGTCTGAATATTTTAATTGGTAGTATATACACAAGCTTTCTCTGCCATTGTTATGCTTATGCTTTCTCTGTCGTTATGCTTTTGCTTGCAAAACTCTGTTTTTAACAGTCCTGAACAACACCGGTCGGTAGCCGAGTGTTTTGCTCACTTCTCGAGTGCCATTATAACTCGATAATCACACAAGACAAGGTTTTTTATTTCTTTTATAAAATAACACCATTAAATTAACAATAAAGCCATGAAAAATGCAGATTTAACTGTTATTATATGCGTTGTTATGTGCGTTGCTAGGAAGACTTTGTAAGCGATTTTAGTGATGAAAATGTACTCAACGTACGTTGCAGTTAAAATATTCTGTTGTGTTAGTACCTTGATTAGCGTTGTATCCAGGTGTTCTTTGAGTTCCTTTTGTGATTTGAAGTACTTAAAATACGTCGAAACAACAAAATTTACGCGAGGAACACGTTATAGCTTATGCTTTTAATATTGAGTTATAATGACACAGTTTTTGAGCTCAATGAACTAGATATGGATGTGTCAGCTCAGCCACCAAGCAGGTGAAATGCACCTTGATCATCCTGATTATGTTTATGTGGTGATATAATTTACTCTAATACATGCATAAATGTTGTGCTTTTAATTGTTGTATGGGCATTTGTACATTTAGTAGTGTTTCATTGTAAACATGCATTGTACAGGTTTATAGACCTACACATGTTAGGCCTGGCCTCCACTTAGTGTTTCTGTGTAAACACTTTTGTCCTTGGAGTAGAACTGCACATGCAATGCCGGTCCCATATATATTTAAGATTGATTGTTGAAGTGCTTCCTGAAGGACATTATAGTAGATTTTATTACATTTCTTACAAACAATCAAATGTAAAATTAATATAATATGTGCGGTCACCAAACTAAAATGTTTCAAAATGCATAACAACTTTTTTACTCAAGTTTTTGCTTTAATAGTCCCAATTAAGGAAAATGTAAGTACTGAGTAACAAATATTAACTAGAATTTATAATGTCAAAAATGATGCCCTGTGTTATATAGCAAAACATGCTACACACGTTATGTAAGCAGCCTCAAAATGATTTGTCAGTAATGAGATACTGTTGCCGTAACTTTTTATCTTATTATTTACTTTTATTCTCTAATTTTTTGTTATTTTTGCTAATTGAGGTGCTAATGTAAAGCAATGCTGGGCTTATATCTGTGTGGGCTTAATTATCTTATATTAAATCAGAAGGTATTTTCTATTAACAAACAGGGGGCCAATAACTAGGGTTCTTATAAGCCGGATTGTACAGTATTTTATGATTGGGTAGGTTGATGCAGTCTCACTGTATTAGGGGAAATGTTAGGGATTGAACGTGTGTCAGCTCACTATTGCGACAATGCATTAAGCAGGCAAAGGGCATGTCAACCATTATAATACATAATGTTGCATGCTCTGCTGTTGCATAGGCTATTGGGTTAATTATATTTATCAATAATAATCAGTGTTATGCATGCACCATTGGTCATCCACAACCTATAGGGATGTGGTGAATTATTGCAGATATTTTAACATTTTTGGATATTGTGAGAGTCATGAACCATAGCTGACATAATACTGACTATAAGTTGATTATTTAAATCATAAACAATTGATGCAGCTATAATGTGACAAGTTAATTCTTTCTTAGTGACCGATGGTAGTATTAACACCAGAAGATTTAAAGTGTTTATATATATATATATATATATATACAATGAAAAATTCAGTTTAAAATAAACTCTCCTACTTGAAAGAACAAAATAATTAATTATAAAGATTGGCATTTACAACTCTTCCATAATTATAATCTCAGTTAGATATTAAGATTTGTTTGATATGTAAATCAGAGGTGTAGCCAGATGGGGGGCCGTAGGGCCTGGCAAAATTCCTGCCCTCCCCTGCCAAAATAAGTGGGCCCCCTGAGAAAATTTGTACTCTTGGCTCTTCGTTTTCCTCAGTTAGGCTTCCCCCCTAGGTTTTTCCTGGCCGGCCGCCTTGACAGAAAATCCTGGCTATGCCTCTGATGTAAATGTCCTCATTTTGACATCATGCTGCATAATGACTTATTGAAGAAGCCTGTAAATAGACCTTATTCAAAAATAGCCGCTGATTTAATATTCTTTTATATAAATATAAATTGGCCCTTATGACCTCGTTATCGTGCAAGAAATTCAAAATAATTTTTACTCTAAAACGAGGTCATAAGGGCCAATTTATATGCATATAAAAGAATATTAAATCAACGGCCATTTTTGAATAAGGTCTATATCTTTGGGATTATGTAACAAAATTATGAAAGTATGTAATCCCATGATACTAAACATACGAAGTTACCTACGTTTTGAGTGCTTTAATTTAATAATCCCAAACATATATATACAGCACATGCTTTTTCAGTAAGTTACTACATATATATACAGTGTGACATCACAGTGAGGATCCGGCCTTTACATATCAAACAAATCTTAATCAGTGCAAGTACTGTATATTGCACCCAAAAATTAAACACTGAGTTGTTTAGTTATTTAGTTTGATGTCTAATTATGAAACAATGAAATTCAGAACAACACAAGCTTGATAGTTTCTCAGAGATACATGTAGTGTCTACTATAAGTCCATTCGATTGGCAAATTAATGGGTTATTTAAGTAAAAATGATGGCGGGCGAGGGGTTGTTGCGTATACGTATTTCTAGTATGTAAATACTGTGTCTATCGAACGAGACCAATGTGTGACATAAGGAATACCCAAGGACAAATTAGCTGTTCTGTGCTCAACAATCTGAATAAAACAAAAATACCAAACTTTCGCGTGTGCAGCAAACTTAAGCACAACTGTAACCAAAGGAGAGAAATGATTTATATATAAACCTGCTGCGAAACGATTTATACAATCGGATAATTCACAACAAATTTATTGTAGTCAGAAAGATGCCGTCGAATGATTCTGCTTATTTCTGAAGCCATTTATATACTCTACCTTAATACCCTTGGGTCTAAAACCATTGTATTATCACAATGCATGTGCTGCACTTGTACATACCGCAACGCTATGAAATACATTTATACTCTATCACCTTGTGAACGAGTATAAAGCATTTCATAGCTAAGCTGTACTTAACAATATGACAGTACCACAGTATAGGAAGAGGGCATCTCATTTTATTCGTGCCCACTCAATTCGACAGATAAAGAAAGCCGAATGATATAAATTAACATCATGATATATAATATGTATATATATATATGTAATTATATTCATGCATATATGTAATACTCAAATATGCAAGCTTCTAGAAACTGATAAGAGACTGCAAGTTGTCTTTAATATAGCCGTCTTTTCCAGTTTCTGACTTCCACCGTCCGTGTCGCTTGAATAACTGGTCCTTGATACCGGCATTCGCAGCAGTGGTTGCCCCTCCGCTTCTCAAGCTATGAAGCCCAAATTTCGCTTTGGAGTATCCCAAACTGGAAAATGCTGCCAATATTGTTTCTCGAGTACGGGTGTAGGACATATCCTTCGGCTGTACTCTGTAATTGTTTTTTGATTTACAATAATATAAACTCCTGAAAAATGGTTCAGGAGAACAAAGATCTATTTTAGCTAACACGACATATATCTGTTTAAAATACTGAAAGGACAAGCTATGTCTTTTGTTTCGGCCATAAGGACCTTATTTCCTTCACGATAAACATCAGTTTTGCTTTTTGAAAGGTATAACTCAACGAACTGAACGGTGTTCTCTCTCGAAAATGTTACATCACAACATCATAGACTTGCAATCTAGCTATATCTCAAAAACGCGTTGAAAGCGGTCACACAAATGACTGCTACGCGAAGGTCTGATAAACTGGCAGCAGGTAACGTGAACTGTGCACATAGTTTTTCAATCATGTCATGCGTTATCGGTTCTTTCTTCACAACCGGTTTTGCTAACTTCCGTTTCCCAGCTTCCAAAACGTTCTTTACCACGCCAGACTCACATGGGCTGCTGTATCTGTATAATTTATGCGCCCAGTTTATCCCATAAAACGCAGATTCAAGCTTTGAATATGGACTGTCCTTTTGTATGAGGTATTCAAGATATATACCAACAGAATGTATATCAGCTGGTAAAGATTGTATCTCATCATAACTTTCTGTCCATTTCTTAAACGCGCTGAACGCTCTGGAATACTTGTCAGTGGTGGCCGGTGCTTTAGATTGAATAACACGAACAGGAATATGAGCGGATAAACGTTGTAACTCTGTATCACGCAAATTTCTAATCATATGCGTAAAAAACATTTCACCCTGTATAATTGAATAAAATTATACATGTTAACTCATTAGCAAGATTTAGCTGTAGGCCCAGCGGCTATAATGAACCATCAATTAACAAAAAAATTACAGGGCTGTTAAAGTTATCAGACCCGAACAAAGACATTGTATTAGCCCCGTGTGTAAATACATCTTTTCCATCTTCGATGTAAACAACGTCCAAAATAAAATCTCGAAAATTCCCGTCTTCATGAACTAGAAACGGCCAGAATACTGCCGATGGCCATACAGGTGCTGTTAGTATTATTGCACGACAACCCGACAAGCAAACATGTTTGATTGCTCTAGGAATTAACTTTATGGGAGGAACTAGCCAGCAGAATTCTCCAAACCAACTGAATGAGAAACAGTCGACGCCTAACGAATTTGGGTTAAAATATCTGGAGTAAAACTGGGAAACTTTAAAGTTCTCACAGCTAGCGAAGCAATCTATCGTACATTTTCCCCAGTGGGATTGTAGCATCTTAAAATATTTATGCTTAATTTTCCAGTCGTCATAGTCCACGATTTTACTCAAATAATCGGCTCTTTCATTTAACGTACGAGGTATCCACTCGACCTCCACCTCAATATCGTTGTTTTTAATACAGTAAAAGATTTCCACAGCTAACTTGTGCAGGTGCACTTTCATACTGCCTGAATTAAAAATTATCGCTACGGCTTGATTATCTGTAAACCATTTAACTTTAGTCCTGTATAATAATGGTGTGAAACTTTTAAGTGCATCCTCGATGCAGCTCAGTTCCCTCCAAGTGGAGCTTTGATTCATTTCAATTCTATTCCAGTTCCTGTGAAACACCGGTGTGTTATCAAGCGAAATAAATGCGGCACAACCAGTGTTGCTCGCGTCTGAATAGACAAGTTTCGCTGCACTGGCGGGCTTAATTGTAGTAGACCTACAATTCAATTTTGGAACAGCTTCCAACCAGAATTTTAATTCATTTCTCGAGTCTAAAATCAAATCGGATTCCCAACTTACTCTGAAATCAACATTACGATGTAAAGCTTTCGTCATTAACTTACACGTGTTTCCAAACACAATTAAATTCGAAATAATTAGTCCAGTCACAGAGGCCAGCTTTCTAGTCTTTAATTTTCTCAATACCAATATCTCGTTTATTGCAGCCAGCATTTTCGAAATTTTCTTTTGAGGAATAGACAAGGTTTTTAATTTCATGTCCCAAACTAGACCCAGCCACGTTATGCGCTGAGTGGGAATAATATCCTCGTTGGGAATAAATCCACAGCTTACAATATCTGACCGAACTTTACAAGATTGTTTCATACAATTTGAAAAGGAAATGGATGCCCCCATCTAAATAAACGACTATTTTATGTGCGGAAGTCCGCTAGTACTTCACTAATGGTCTCATTACCTTCGTAAATATGTATGGCCCAGTGGCTAAACATTCGACCACCGAACCAGTGGCTAGTAAATCTGTAATAGCACCCTCAACGAAATCAATATATTTAAATGCAGACTCATTATTCTTGAAAAACGCTCTAGGGGGCGTAGTGACCAAAGGAATAATGTACCCACGACGAATCGTGTCTAAAATAAACCTAGATGCCCCTATCGTCTCCCAAAATTTGACATGTGAACGCAGTCGCCCTTTTACTTTTATAGGTGTAGAATTCTCTAAGAACTCTTGGACATTTTCCTGTGTATGTTCAACTATCTCTATATTAGAGTTCACACAAAGATATAAATACTCATCTTTATTCATCCTTTCTTCCGCTGCTTTATGTCTCGGATCTACGAGCACGTCAATTGGTAGACAACCCCGAACTTTGATTTCTGCGTCTGTCAGAACAGATGGGCGAGCCTGTCCAGTGACCAAGTTGTCCACAGCTGAAACATTTGTCGCTCCCATGCCATCATCTAAATAAACGACTATTTTATGTGCGGAAGTCCGCCAGTACTTCACTACTGGTCTCGTTACCTTCGTAAATATGTATGGCCCAGTAGCTAAACCAAACGGCAAAACTGTAAATTTAAAATATTTAACGACGCCAGCTGAAACATTTGTCGCTAGGTTGAGGTTGTCGGGCACCACGAAAGGGCTGACGAAATTGCTGAATATAAGGAGTGGTATGGATAGTTGAAGGAAAAGCATTCTTTCGAAGGAATGGCTGTTGCTGCGCCACTGGTCGAGCACGTGTACTCGTTGGCTTTTGAGCCTTGATGGTTTTAATCTTTGCCAAAGCTCTTCTCTCAGCATACATGTATCTTAGTTTCTTTTCATCGTCTGAATCCTCTGCTAAACCATCCGATTCGTATTCTTCGACTGCAGTCCACCCTGCAGGGCTCTTATCTGCAAAGCGTATCAGCTTGTTGCGCTTTTCAATCGCCGACTTTAGGAATTTCCTGCTAACAAACTGTTTGTGATTAATTCAAGGCCGTCCAAAGTCGCTCCATTGAACTAGAATTGAATTTTGTTGCCTTTGAATTTTAAGGAACTTGCGGCTTTGGATTCAAATTTCAATTTCTTCAGTTGTGAGGCGTGTTGCTCTTCGCTTTCCTCGAAGCTTCTTTTCAAAACCGCCAATTTTTTACCTAGTTTTGAGTCCAAGATTTGAGCGAACTGTTGAAATGCCTGTTCTGTGTAAGCACTACTGGTCACAGATCCAACTGGAGGTGTTGATCGAGGATTTCTTGTATGTTGACCAAACGTTTCACCCTCATGATCGCTCTCTAGAAGACCACGTTCTAATTCCGACGCCATGAGATTCACAACAATTTTATTGTAGTCAGAAAGATGCCGTTGAATGATTCAGCTTAGGGGCGGACCATTAGAAAAGTGATGGCGTGGGTGGGGGGAAAACCAAAAAAAAATTCGTGCAAGGGAATGTGCTCGGAAAAAAAATTCGTACACAAAGAAAGTTTGAGAAAAAATATTCGTGCAGAGCCTTCTCATGATGAAAACTAGAAGTCAAATATCTTCTTGATACTGAAAACCATAAGTCAAAATGGTGTATACATCTATTAGTGTAAATCACTATACCATAGGGATTTACACTAAATTTAAAATTGCAAGAATAAAGATGCATAAGAGTAGTATAATTTTATACACATTTTGAAAGTGATTATTATTTTTATATTTAGTATTTATTTCAGGCACTATTAAATAAAGGAGCAAACAATAGTGGCAGGGATATTGATATTATTAATGTCATCATCTGTATTCAACAAAATTATCAAGAACAATAATTGTAGCTACAGCAAAACTACAGTATTGTACCAGGACCATGGATACCTGTACTATTAAACATCCAGGGTACTGTTTGCACATGAACACCACATAAATAATGCATATTGGTCTATAACATTAAAAACAAATAGACCAGTGCACATGAATAGGTGTTATAAAGGTGTGTTTACTGTTTATTAATGAGTATAAAAATGTAGAGTGCTACATAGGCAGTGTTTTAATAGATATAGCAAAATGAAAAGGTGGTAAACTGGCAATAAATTTGTTGAGTTATGTCTTATATCCTATATAATTGATCATGTTATTACAATAGATAATATTGTTAGCAGCATTAAGTTACAAATAGATAAAGAGCAGAGACTCATTACCATATATGGTGATTAACTGACCAATCACAGTAAAGCGTCTTTACGTAAATAGTTATGATCCTTGTAAATGTGTTAGTTGTCTAAGTTGTCTTCAGTCTGTCCTAAAGAAATAAAGTTGTTTAAAAACGTATTTGATGTTAAATGTGATTTAACAAGAATGTCAACCGTCGCGAACCCAACAGGTTATGGGCCCAGGAGGGGATTAATATTTAGCGGCGATGAAAGCAAATACGAGCTTTGGGAGGTTAAGTTTTTGGCAAGCATGAGATTGCAAAAGCTACACAGTGTATTTGTGCCAGCTGACGGCGATGAAGCAACAGCGGCGAAGAAAGCGGATGCTTTCGCAGAGTTAGTCCAGTGTTTGGACGACAGAAGCCTATCCCTGGTAATACGCGAAGCAAAAGACGACGGCCAGAGAGCATTGGAAGTATTGCGGCAACATTATCAAGGAAAGGGCAAGCCTCGAGTCATCTCTCTCTATACGCAACTGACGACGATCAAAAAGACAGACAATGAGAACATTGTTGATTTCGTCATACGCGCTGAGACAGCCCTGAGAAACGCAGACGAAGCTATAAGCGATGCGCTGTTAATAGCGATGACACTCAAAGGACTACCAAGTACTTTTAAGACATTTTCGGCAATTGTTATCCAACAAGAAAAGAAAATGACATTTCCTGAATTTAAGGTAGCGCTGCGAAGCTACGAAGAGAACGAGAAAAGTCGAAACGGTGGTGCCGAGACGGAAGATAATATTATGGCCATGAGGAACGGCGAGAGATTTGATGGCGCTTGTTTCAAATGCGGAAGGAAAGGGCACAAGAAATCGGACTGCTGGTCCAAGTCGGGAAAGAACGCAAAGTGGTGCAGTCATTGTAGAAGTAAATCGCACGATACGAAGGAATGTCGATCGGCAAAGAACGATTCAGCAAAGAAAGTGGGAGATCAAAGAAGAATGAACACGGAGAACAATGAACACACGTTTTCATTTAAAATCAGTGACAGTAGTGATTGTGGTAAGAGTGTTAGTAATAATCTGCTAGTGGATACTGGCGCTACTAGCCATATTGTTTGTAAAAGATCCCAGTTTTCGAGCTTTGATAAAAATTTCGATCCAAATGCGCACATTATAGAGCTCGCAGATGGCAGTAAGGCTAAGGTTGTAGAAGGTAAGGGTGTAGCGAAGATTAAGCTATGTGACGTCAATGGAATTTCTCGTGACCTAGTTTTAAATAATGCGCTTTATGTCCCATCATATAAACAGCATATATTTTCAGTCAACGCGGCAATAAATGAGGGCGGAAGTATAAGCCTGGATAAGCGCAGTAACAGTTTTAGAAACTCAGATGGTGTAGCCTATAATATAGAGCAGGTAGGACGCCTATATTACCTAAACAGCATTTCTACCTCCACGAACAGTGCAGGTACAATTTTGGAGTGGCATAAAATCCTAGGGCACTGTAATTTTTCAGATGTCCGTAAGCTTGAAAAGGTTGTAGATGGAATGCAGATCACTAATCATCAGGAGGTGGATTGTAAAATCTGCACACAAGGAAAGATGACCCAGTTACGAAATAGGACCCCCGATGCGAGGGCCAAAGCCCCATTAGATTTGGTTCATTCAGATCTAGCTGGACCAATTACCCCAGTAGGTAAGGACGGTTTCAACTATTCATTGTCTTTTGTTGACGATTATTCGGGTGTTATCATGATATACTTTCTAAAGTGCAAATCCGATACTGTGGAAGCTACTAAACAGTTCCTAGCGGATATTGCTCCTCTTGGCAGAGTGAAATGCCTAAGAAGTGATAATGGTGGGGAATTCACTGGCCAGAAGTTTAGGTTTCTCCTCCGGGATTACCAAATTAAACATGAAACATGTGCCCCGTATTCTCCCCATCAGAATGGCACCGCAGAAAGGGCTTGGCTAAGCCTATTTAACATGGCAAGGTGTTTGTTGATTGAAGCCAAGTTGCCCAAAATGTTATGGACATATGCTGTGATGGCCTCAGCATATATCAGGAACAGGTGTTTCAATGATAGATTGGGCAAAACCCCTTATGAAACCTTAACTGGCATAAAACCAAATCTGAAGCACATGCACATGTTCGGTGCAGTATGTTTTGCTTATGTGCAAGGCCCCAAAAAGCTCGAACCTAGAAGCAAGGAGGGAATTTTTGTGGGATATGACAAAAATAGCCCTGCGTATTTAGTGTATTATCCAGAAAGCAGGAAAATTGAGCGAGTGAGATGTGTTAAATTTTTTGATTCAACTGAATTTGACGATCAAAACCGTCAAATTGACGAAGAGGTGGACTCACTCCCCCTAGATATGCCTTGTGTTGAGCAACACACGCGTATAGATGAGCATGATGTACCAGCTATTCCACGAGTAGAGGGTGAAGAAAGGTACCCTACCAGAACCCGTAACAAACCTACTTATCTAGGTGAGTATGTTGTGGAAAGCGTTACTGATAATCCTACTCACCTGGCAGTAGATTATTGTTATAAGATGAATAACATCCCCGCTTGTTATGCACAAGCAGTAAATTCACCAAATGCAACGAGGTGGAAAGAGGCAATGGATGAGGAAATAGATTCCCTAGTAAGCAACGAGACGTTTACACTCACCACGCTCCCATCTAACCGTGAGATAGTTGGAGGAAGATGGGTGTACACAGTTAAATCAGGGCCAAATAACGAGGAAACGTATAAGGCCAGGTATGTGGCGAAAGGTTATTCCCAAGTCTCAGGAATAGACTACCATGAGACATTTGCACCAACAGCTCGAATGAACTCTATACGAGTATTGATACAGCATGCAGTACAAAACAGTATGCTTGTCCATCAGATGGACGTTAAGGCAGCATACCTCAATGCCCTCATTGATTGCGATATTTATGTCGAGCAACCAAAGGGTTATGAAAAGGTGGGGAAGAATGGTGAAAAACTCGTTTGTAAGCTCAATAAGTCTTTGTATGGTTTAAAGCAAAGCGGTAGGAACTGGAATGAAACAATTAATGACTACTTGTCAGAGCAAGGGTTTACACAATCCCTTGCTGAACCATGTGTGTACCATAAGCTTGTTGCTGGTGATACCAGTAAATGCATTATCTTGCTTATCTTTGTAGATGATATAATTATTTCTGCAAGTAACTCTGACTTGTTACAGAGTGTTAAGCGAAGTTTGAGCGAGAAGTTTAAAATGAAGGATTTAGGGATCCTGCATTGGTTCTTAGGTATTGAGTACAAATGTACTGAAGGTTTAATAGAGATGAAACAATCCCTCTATATTGAAAAGATGTTGGACAAATTTGGTATGATTGACTGTAAGCCTAAGACAACCCCGTCTGTTCTTGGCTTCGATAAGGTTATTGGTATGGAATCACCTGTCTTAGAAGATCCAAATTTGTATAGGCAAATTGTTGGAAGCCTTATTTATACCATGACAGGTACGAGACCAGATTTGTGCCACATTGTTACCAAGTTATCCCAACACATGTCAAAACCTACAATAGCAACCTTGAATGCAGCAAAGCATGTGCTGAGATACTTGAGGGGAACGTCAGCTCTAAGTCTAAAATTCAGGAAAATGGAACACCCTTTAGAGTTGATAGGTTTTAGTGACTCTGATTGGGGAGGCAGTGTTAGCGACAGGAAGAGCATTTCTGGCTATGGTTTCCAACTGTCAGAATCAGGACCTCTGGTGTCCTGGAAAAGTAAGAAGCAACAGACTGTTGCACTCTCTACCTGTGAGGCAGAGTACACTGCAATGGCTGAAACTGTGCAAGAAGGCAAGTTTCTAAAGCAGTTGTGCATTGATTTAGGGATATTACAAGAAAGTAATAGTGTATTGATTAACGCGGATAACCAAGGTGCAATAAAGTTAGCTAAAAATCCAGCATTTCATAAGCGATCCAAGCATATAGATATAAAATACCATTTTATACGAAGCGAAGTACAGCAAGGTGCAGTAAGCTTAAAGTATATCGCAAGCGAGGATAATGTAGCAGATATATTTACGAAAACCGGTAAGCAAAGTAAAGTTGGATAAGTTCAAACATTTTATCTGTAATTAAGTGTAAAATTGGAATAAGAAAATCTAGGACTTTAAGAGCAAGAGGGTGTGTTGAGTTATGTCTTATATCCTATATAATTGATCATGTTATTACAATAGATAATATTGTTAGCAGCATTAAGTTACAAATAGATAAAGAGTAGAGACTCATTACCATATATGGTGATTAACTGACCAATCACAGTAAAGCGTCTTTACGTAAATAGTTATGATCCTTGTAAATGTGTTAGTTGTCTAAGTTGTCTTCAGTCTGTCCTAAAGAAATAAAGTTGTTTAAAAACGTATTTGATGTTAAATGTGATTTAACAAGAATGTCAACCGCCGCGAACCCAACAAAATTGAGTAACAATAAACTGACATTTCGAGTAGAGCCCTCAATCAGAGTAAAATGTGTTGACATTTTACTCTAATGAAGGGCTCCGCTTGAAATGTCAGTTTATTGTTACTCAATTTCTTGTCAGTTCACTACCTTTTCGCTTTGCTGTGTTTATTAATATTTACCACAAAAGAAAACCAAATAACTGAAAAGAACAAGTATAGAATAAGAACTGATTTTCCAAAATGAATCGTTTACTAGCTATAAAATGTTTATCATTGTATGTATATATTATTCTTTACTTTCTTCTTCCCCGGTAACCCATTCTCCATCTGAGATTGATTCCTGGTCTTCTGCAATTGTACTTAGAGGCATTCCTTTTTCCTTACTCATTGGTGATGCTGATTTGTGTTTCTTTGCTTTCCTCCGTTCCTTTTGTAGGTTCCTCTTTTTTTTTCTTTGACAAAGTTGCTCCAAGACACTACTGCCAAACTTTGTTCTACATTGGTCAACAAGGGACTCATATGTATTCACAACTTCCTTCACATCTTTTGATACAGATTGTACTTGGGGCAGCAAATCATTATAGAATTTATTTTGTTCTTCAAGACCTTAAAGAATATAGCACAAATTGCATAAAGAATATGACAGACCCACTTTTTGCATGAAATCTTATGCATGAAATCTTAATCAGTGTAACCACCCATGTGATTGTCCATCCATTGATCTGCCCACTCATCCATTGATCCAATGGATGATGGCCATTTATAGTGTTGAGAAAAAGTTAATACATATAATATTATTAAAAATAAGACTATAAACCAACCTCATACCCAGGCTCTTTGCTCGAGTGGGAGAGCTATTTCATCTTCATCTATTCACTCAACCTAGCACAAAACAAATATACAAATCTCACCTTCTTTAATCTTCTTCCCATTTTTGCTTTCTCTCAAAGTCTTCTCAATTTCGTTTTGATACTTCACATTTGTGTTTGCTAGTTCAAGTGAATCTTGGCATCCTTCAAATAACTTGCAGACATTCTGATAATGTTTTATTCCTGGCTGTGAATTGCTTTCCTTCAATGCCACAACTTCAGGGTATCGGAGTTTAGTGATTTCTAGGATTCCATATGCACTTTGCTTCTTATAATACGAAGACCAGTTGTCGATGGTTGGGCTCTTGGCAATGCCCAATAAAACACAAATCCGTTTTGAGCGTTCCTTTCTGCACCATAGTTCGCACTCGCGTAAAGACTTAGCGAATTTAAGACGCTCTCCTGCCATTTTCAGAATAAAATAATTGGAAAATACTTGGCTGGGGTTTAGTGGCGATTCGTAATAAAGATTTCTGAAATGACGTTTCAACGACTCAGTTCTCACTACCACGTTTCCAAGTCCATCCCGTGTTTGCACATAATCCTGCATTACCTTTGGTAAGGTTAAAACAAGGGATGAACTAGAGGTCTTGAACACTGCTTTGGGTATCTGATGCACATTCTCTTTTTCACGAACAGTCTGTGTTTTGAAATCTGCGTATAACCGAACCAGTCGCCTGAACTCAAACTTCGATAGTCCCAGTGACTCGGCATCCTCCTCCTGTATATCTTCTATATGAGAAATTTCGGTTATTCCGTTTCTTAAGAACTGTTGGTGGTATTTCTCTAAAGAAGCATTCGCTAGCCAGCTGATAAACCTGTTTTCTTTCGTACCAATAACGTTGTCATTGCTGCCACAATCGATATCTTCTTCTGCCATGTCCGCCATGTTTGAATTTTGACCGCGTGGTCCTGGAGATGAATTAAAGTCAAAATTCAAGATGGCGGAAAGTATGCTTCAACACGGGAAGAGGCCGTACAACGAACTGAGTTCAAGTTTGGGTTTTCAACACGTCAGAGTTTCAATGTGTAATAAAACGGCAGATAAAAGGCATATTGAGCTCAAGGAGGGTATCGAAGAATGCCGTGTGTCCACACGAGAGACTTTGATTGCACTTTCCAGACTGCTAGATGAATTAGTTGCTGTTTCTTGCATGTCCTTTCAACAGGCATTTGAACAGTTTGCTGGAAAGATTCCCAATATAGCATGCAAGCCACCAGACAAGAAAGAATCTCAGCATCATTTCAAAGATAAAATTTTGTCAAAGAATGGTTTGCCTGTCCTTTTCTTGGAAAATTCTGGCAACACTTTCATCATGCTGTTGGAGTTGCCTTTGGACAATATTGCTTTGTGTCATAGCTTGGAACTTGTTCTTAATAATACTGCATCCAAAGAAGAGCAGTCTGGAGCTGTTTTCCCAACTGAGCTGCTAGCTGCATTCCAATTATCATGAAACTTATGTCAGCATCCAAAGACAGAGCTATTCTAATATTTGTCCTTTCAAGTATTTTATCATCAACGAAACTAGCTTTAACTCTGGGGATGCAACATCAACGATCCCAAAAAATCAAGCAGAAAGTCGATGGGTTTTTAAATGAAGTGAGCACGAAAGAAGAAGCAGAAGTTGAAGCACAAAGCCATATGGAGAATGTCATATCCAGGTTGCAAGCAGAGCTGGATAAGGATGTCAATGATTTGGACATGAAAAAAGCCCGCCTTCATGATGAAGAAGTTGAAAGTAGAAACTTTGATATTGAAATGAAAAAAGAAAGATTAGGAAGATTCCAGGGCAGATCAAAACATGAAGCAAAAAAGAGATTTTCTCGTAGGCTATTTTACAAATGGAAGCAGAATCTAATGACACAGAGAGGGAAGGGGAAAGGACGTTACAGGATTGACCGGGGAGCTGAGCAAGCTGTTTATGAAGTTCTGCAGGAGCAGTTGAAGGCTCATAGACGGGGAGAAGAAGGTACAGGATACCTCGAGCATGCACATAGAATCCAGTCAAAGGAGATGCAGAGAATTGCAAACAAGTATCTTGACCAAATTGGTAAGAAGCCTATTAAGTCCAAGGAAACTGCACGATCCTGGGGAAAGTGTAAGAACAAAACGTTATCGGCAAGCACAGCAACATCGTGGAAAGAATCTGTGGGCTCATCTCCGTGCCCAAAAGAAGCACCAAGATAGGCATTTAAATGTTCACTACAACCGTGCCCATATGAAGAATTATACAAGGTTTGCATTTGCAACTTCCAGTGCTATTCACAACAAGAGTTTAGTAATCAGGCGAGCCATTGATGATAAAGCCTACATAAGATGTGGAACATCTGAGGGATTTTCTAGACCACTTCATACTCCAGTTCAGCTAAACACTGGACCAGCTGATAGCCAGTTCAAACTCCCATCATCAGATTATCCTGATCCTGTCGGTAATGTTTCTCCTGGAGTAGTATTAATGGTGAATGACATGAAGGAGGTGGAACACAGAGGACATGACAAATTTGTGTCAACAGATGTGACAGTGTCTGTAACTTGTAAACCAAAGCATATATATCCCAGCTCAGCTACAAACTGGGCCAATGATTTAATGGCCAACAGATATATATTCAGAAATGAACATGAGATACCTGTTGAAGAGGCTTCAAAGGAAACTGTCTTCAACAATGCATCATTAGAAAACGCCTTACCTTATCTTCTTGCTATGAGGGATTCGATATTTCAATTTGAACTTATGACGATCAAAGAGGACTATGAAAGAATGACAGAAGGAAGAGATCATCTGACAAGAGAAATGACAAGGGTCAAAATTCTTCTAAAGAGATTAGAAGTTGGTCTGCTCTCAACAGATCAGTACAAGCAAGAACCAGCCACGGAAAAAGTATTAGCAGATCTTATCTTATTGGTCAACCAATTGAAAATTATAGGTGAGTCTTGGGATTTGTCATTTTAACCCATTGTTGACTGAACTGACCAATTAAATGGCCCTTTTATTATTTTACTCTGTCTAATGCCAGATTTATATATATGGTAAATGCCAGACGATTGGAGACTCCTCAGAGAGAGAGAGAGGGAGAGAGGGAGGGAGAGAGAAAATTTATTTCAGTTCGGGGTCTTATCAATTTACATAATTGCTTTTCATAAGAGCCGAACAAAAATTAATACAATATAAAAATTATTTACAAAGAAAACAAGATACAACCGACAGTCTACTGGGAACTGAATGTTGATAGTTCACGTTTGAAGGATGCTAACGTATTTTTCATTTTAGTAATCGTCGGTAAATCATTCCACAATTTTGCTCCAGAAAACTTGAAACTCTTTTTCAAATATTCTGTTTTAGGTTTTGGCAATACAACATTTGTATCTCTTTCTCTGAGACCATAACTCAGTGAAGTTGAATTTAGTTGAAATAATTCCGAGAGATACAACGGTGCCAAACCATTCAGAACCTTGTACATCATTATAGCTTTATGTTTCAAGCGTCCGGAAGCAAGAGTTTCCCATCCAAGCTCTTCTCTTATAGTATGCGATCTATAGTATGAGAAAAGTTATGACATTAAAGATGGCGGACGTTCATTTCAGAGCTCCGTTAATTGTTCTATTTATCGGCCTATTTACTCGATTATATTTGATTCCTAGACTCAAATTAGCTGCTGCTAATGCGAATGGCTAGGTTTTGAAGCCTTCGTTACATCTCATCGCCGTCAACGACGTTCTGCCATGTTTGTCCTAAAACCCAAGTCGTGTATCCTGCTAAATCTAATTCTACTATGTGGTGACATCAATATTAATCCTGGTCCAGTTTGGAAATTTCCTTGCAGTCTATGTAAAAAGCCCGTCAAATCAAACCAACGTGGAATACAATGTGATTTATGTGATTTCTGGATACACACTCGCTGTCTTGGGATGGACAATGACGAATACCAGTCACTTGCAAACTCTTCATGTTCGTGGATCTGTCCCGGCTGTGACTTCCCAAATTTTTCAAATACACTTCTGGACCTGTCTTCAAATCCCCTGGACTTATCAAATTCTTTTGATATTTTATCTGATTCTGTGGTCAACAATATTAATTATTCAAGTCCATATCCAGCGGCAGGTTCATTGAAGCGTACCAAGAAAACAAAATTGAAAGGAATGATAATTAATTGTAATGGACTTAAAAGCTCAAAACACTCCACTGAACTTCAAGCTCTACTTGAACTACATGATCCTGATATTGTCTTGGGGACTGAATCTAAGCTCTGTCCAGATATTCCATCTTATTCAGTCTTTCCGCCTTCATATACGGTTCTCAGAAAAGATCGAAATGTTTTTGGTGGTGGTGTTTTTCAAGCAATTAAGTCAGACCTCGTATGTATTGAAGAAATTGATCTCAATGTGGATAATTGTGAAGTCCTTTGGTCCTCCCTGAAAATTGCAAAGCATAAAACATTGTACATTTCATCCTTTTATAGACCACCAAATTCGTCTACTGAGATACTTGACCGCTTGAGTGACTCTATAAACAATGTTTTTATGAAAATTCCAAACCACCCCAACATCATCATGGGCGGAGACTTCAACCTGGGCGATATTGATTGGAACCAAGAGATTCCATCTACAACTAATCCTGCGACTGCATCTCAGCACAACAAATTTATGCATATGCTTGATGACTATTCACTATCTCAGCACGTTAAGGTGCCAACTAGACCTGCATCTGGAAAAACACTCGATCTACTATTATCTACCTATCCCAACAGCGTCTCTAATGTATCTACATCATCTGGCTTGAGTGATCATCTCATAGTCAACTTCGAGATCAACTTAAAACCACATCGTTCTACTAAACCTCCGCATAAAGTTTATATCTACAAAAAAGCCAACTTTGATGGTTTGAATGACTTCATAACTAAAAAATCATCCGAATTCTTTGCTTCTAACCCAAGGGAAAATTCTGTGGAACAAAATTGGAACATCTTTAAAAATACTGTAACTATTGGAATCTCTCAATTTATACCTCAAAAGTCTTCCAAACCAAAGTTTAAACTACCGTGGATTAATCCCCAGATTAAACGTGAAATGCGTAAAAAGGATCGCCTCCACAATAAGGCTGTTCGCACAAAAAATCAACATCACTGGAAAGCTTTTAAACGTCAACGCAACACTGTGTCAAATCTGATTAAAGAATCCCACAGTCGTTACTTAAATGATGTTATTGGTGACAGCCTTATAGAAAATCAAAAAAAGTTCTGGTCCTACGTTAAACATAATAAATCTGAGAACCTTGGTATTCCACCTCTCAAGACTGAACAAGGAGTGAGTGTTACAGACAAAGATAAAGCTGAAACTTTGAATTCCTATTTTTTCTCTGTTTTCACAAAAGAACAATTACCTCTACCTAGTATTTCTACATCCCCGTATTTCTCGATCGCCGATTTACAAATATCACCTGACGGAGTTGCTAAACAACTATCCCAACTTAATCCTAAAAAAGCATGTGGTCCAGATGAATTACCAGCACGTGTACTTAAAGAGATATCACAATCAGCTTCTGGGTGGCTAGCTTTCATTTTTCAGCAATCTCTAAATCTTAATACAGTCCCTTCAGATTGGACCAAGGCCCTTATTACTGCTATCTATAAGAAAGCCAACAAATCTCTTCCTTCAAACTACCGACCAATTTCTTTAACATCCATATGCTGCAAAGTAATGGAACATATTGTGCTCAGTCATATGGCTAAACATCTGGCTAATAATAACATCATAATCGATGAGCAACATGGTTTTAGACAACGTTTTTCTTGTGAGACCCAGTTGATAACAACTATACATGATTGGGCAAAATCTATTAATGTTCGTGGCCAGACTGATGCTATCCTACTCGACTTCTCGAAAGCCTTTGACTCGGTACCTCATCAAAGATTGCTATTGAAGCTGGACCACTATGGGATTAGAGGAAACCTACTGCTATGGATTAAAGCCTTCTTGTCTAGCCGCTCTCAATCTGTTTCTATAAATGGTATTCAATCTTCTACCAAGCCTGTTTTATCTGGAGTACCTCAGGGCTCAATTTTGGGTCCGGTTTTATTTCTATTATACATAAATGATATTTCCAAATCTATTAATGCTAATCTACGACTCTTTGCTGACGACTGTATCTTATACAGAGAGATTCACAGTACTCAGGACTGCTTGTCTTTACAGGATGACCTGGATCAATTGTTTTCATGGTCAAGCACGTGGCAGCTTAACTTTAATGTTAAAAAATGTTATCATCTGGGATTAACATGCAAAAAGATCCCAACCCTGTTCCAATACATCTTAAATGGCTTGCCTATATCTAAAGTCAACTCTACAAAGTACCTTGGAGTTACGATATCGAGCAACTTGAACTGGAATGAACATGTAGATAATGTCTGCAAAAACGCAAATTCTACTCTGGGCCTTTTGCGCCGAGTATTGTCTGGATGCAGTCATAAAGTTAAAGACACGGCATATCGCCGTACTTGTACGACCTAAACTCGAGTATGCGTCCTGTGTATGGAATCCACACAGTCAACGGAACATCAACAAAATTGAATCTGTTCAACGAAGGGCTGCTCGATATGTGTTCAACGACTATTCACGATATAGCCGTGTTACACCTATGATCCAGACTCTTGGTTGGGATTCGCTTCAAGACCGAAGACTTCTCTCACAAGCCACCATGTTTTATAAAATTTATATGGGCCATATTGGCATCTCACTTCCATCTGATGTTAAACCAAATGAGAGATCATTGAGAACTCCGAACTACTGTCCTTTTAAACAAATGAAAGTTAATAATAACATTTTTAAATTCTCTTTCTATCCGAGAACTATAGTCTTATGGAATACAATACCTTTTAATAACACTAATATAGTTAGTTTAGATACTTTTAAATCATATGCCCTTTCAACCATTAGATCGGATTAGTTGTTTTTTTGTTTTTTTTTACTATTATTAATTTTATATTAGTTTATGTTTATGTTTTATAAGTTATTCTTTTGTAACTTATCGAATTTGTATTGTTTTCATATTGTATTGTACCTCCTAGTATAGTCTTTACTGGTTTAGGAGTATTCTGATTAAAGATTAAAGATTAAAGATCTGATGTCATAGCCTACTTGATTAATAACTCGAGCAGCCCTGTTTTACAATTTTTGCAACCGAGAGAGAGAGAGGGAGGGAGAGAGGGAGGGAGAGGGAGGGAGAGAGGGAGGGAGAGGGAGGGAGAGAGGGAGAGAGGGAGAGAGGGATGGAGAGAGGGATGGAGAGAGGGAGGGAGAGAGGGAGGGAGAGAGGGAGGGAGAGAGGGAGCGAGAGAGAGAGGGAGAGAGAGAGGGAGAGAGAGAGGGGGAGAGAGAGGGAGGGAGAGAGGGAGGGAGGGAGGGAGAGAGGGAGGGAAGGAGAGAGGGAAGGAGAGAGGGAGGGAGGGAGAGAGGGAGGGAGAGAGGGAGAGAGAGGGAGAGGGAGGGAGAGGGAGAGAGAGAGAGAGAGAGAGAGGGAGAGAGAGGGAGAGAGAGGGGGAGAGAGGGGGAGAGAGAGTGAGAGGGCGAATTAATACGTATATGGAGAAATCACTGACTGTTCTGACCGTGTCTCATTAGCTCAAAGGTCAGAGCGCCGAAACGTTGATTCGGAGACCAGGGTTCGATTGCCGGTTGGGGCAGTCACTTTTTCCATATATGTATTTGACTATATTTAAATCCTCTCTCATATCAATTATTATTCTTAAAGCCCTCTGTATACAAGAAGTTGTGTATCGCTTCGCTACTTTGGGAAGTGCGCTCGGGAGGCCTTGCACCACGCTATGGTTAGATGCGATGTCTGCCTGTTGGTGTTTAAGTGAAAGCGGCGAATTAATACGTATATGGGAAATCACTGACTGTTCTGACCGTGTCTCATTAGCTCAAAGGTCAGAGCGCCGAAACGTTGATTCGGAGACCAGGGTTCGATTCCCGGTTGGGGCAGTCACTTTTTCCATATATGTATTTGACTATATTTAAATCCTCTCTCATATCAATTATTATTCTTAAAGCCCTCTGTATACAAGAAGTTGTGTATCGCTTCGCTACTTTGGGAAGTGCGCTCGGGAGGCCTTGCACCACGCTATGGTTAGATGCG